>JAODAL010011527.1:0-99607 GCA_025379985.1 Phyllomedusa bahiana
TATTATGATTCTCAACTTAAAAAGAACGAATACTTTTGTGTATTAGTAAGGCCTACAGAGTGTCGGCATGGTGTGTAATATATATGGAATAATAGATGTATATAAGCTTCACAGCACATCCTTTTATGCAGGCTATTTCAGTGATGGATCATTTCATTGCACTGTTGGCATACTAGGCTAATTTGACTTTTTTTTTTTTTTTTTATTTATATCCAGTGTATGGTGTATATTCAGCATTGCCCCTGGGTTCAACTTCCTCCAATTTAGGATTACATTGGATTAATAACTAATATATTTGTTTTATGGGATAGTCCATTCAGAAATAAACCATCATGGAGGTGCTTCCTGTGTAATCTATCAAGTCTATGATTTATTGGATTATTATAAATCCATTTGCGGGATTGATGATGGACGTAGTCAAAGAGTTTGTATCAAAAATCCAAAATACTGTTTAAAATCATTAAAGAATAAAAAACAAAAAACTTGAATGCATGAAAACATTCCTTCCCATTTCCCCTTTTAAAATAATCAAAAATGGGGGAACATATTATTTTTAAACCCTATACCCCCCCCCCCCCCCCCCCCCAGCAGGGTGCGTTAATAAGAGTGCCCCCCACTCGGCAGGTAGCCCCATATTTTATTTTTTTTTGGGCCATTGTTTTATGGGGGGCATAAAGTACCAAAACCCTTTGACAGTCAGGTGATCCCCCATGGCTGAGAGACACTCATTTAAGTAGGTGCATATGCAATGTTCTCTGCATTTTGTTTCCAACTATTTGTGCAATGATTTTACCTAATCTAAGCAAGAAGTTAGTAAAGGAGGACTTGGCTTAAGAGAGTCTGAATGTGAAAGAATAAAGTATCCTCCTTAGATTGACAACTACTGAGAAAGCCCTTTGTGAAATTTTTCTTACCTGTAAAATGTCAAATCTATTTCTCTTTACTCTCTGCTAGCGGAGAACAAGTCACCACCTCGCCCTTGTGGACTCAATCATTCGGACTCTCTAAATAGAAGTGATCGAATTGATGCTGTCACACCAACACTGGGTAACAGTAACAACCAGCTAAATGCTTCAATCTAGCAAGTATATATTCCCGATTCCTCTGAGAGAGCCATAACAGATATGCAGTTTGTCAAGGTAATATTTATTTTTGTGTTTTTGCATTCACACTAGAAGGGTGTTCAGATTTGTTTTATTATATGCTTTGGATGGTCACACGAAAGTCTGTGTTACATGCAATTATCCAAGTTAGCAAAATCATGCAAATGTTTTTTATGCTAGAAGTATGAAATTGTGTATGTAAAGAACAGACTGCAAACGAAGATACATTTACCAACAATGTCACTAAACACCAGTTACACCATAATCCTTTTAAACTTCTCGTGTATAATCACAAGTAAAACAGATGGTAGAGTGGCATCCAAATATAGACAGAACAGAGTCAATCCACACCACTCGCCATTAATAAGTCTTTGTTTCCAACGTTCAAATATAAATCTCATTGTGGTCACTAGAGGAAAGGAAGACGTTATTTCTAGCTTGCAAAGCATAAAATCTCCAGGCTGTCACTAGAGGAGAGGAGAAGAGCAGGACTCTCCTCTAGTGACCGCATGAGGATTTTATGCTATAGAAGCTGAAAATAAAAACTTTATTATTGGTAAGCGCCTCAGATTGACTCTATTCTGCCTGGATATGTAAAGAAGAACTTGATCACAGAAATTGTTAGTGTAACTATGAAAGGATTGGATGAAAGTACTTAAAAATGGAGACAATATTGGGGTGCGTAACATTTGTGACATGGCAGGTTAAGATAATAGAATAACTGGAAACAGTAATGGGAATGGATAGAAGGAGAGTATAGTAAGGGAATACTTGGGTGGAGGAATAGTTTGAAGAACAGATGGTGGGAAATGAGGAGAAAGATAGTTGAATCAGGAAATAACTAAAGAAATTGTAGTAAATTGGAAAAATGCGTGAAGGAACCACTGGGCAGGAGAGTGGGTGGAGGAACCACTGGGCAGGAGAGTGGGTGGAGGAACCACTGGGCGGCAGAGTGGGTGGAGGAACCACTGGGCGGCAGAGTGGGTGGAGGAACCACTGGGCGGCAGGGTGGGTGGAGGAACCACTGGGCGGCAGGGTGGGTGGAGGAACCACTGGGCGGCAAGGTGGGTGGAGGACCACTGGGCGGCAAGGTGGGTGGAGGAACCACTGGGCGGCAGAGTGGGTGGAGGAACCACTGGGCGGCAGAGTGGGTGGAGGAACCACTGGGCGGCAGAGTGGGTGGAGGAACCACTGGGCG
Organism: Phyllomedusa bahiana; assembly: GCA_025379985.1. Taxonomy (NCBI): domain Eukaryota; kingdom Metazoa; phylum Chordata; class Amphibia; order Anura; family Hylidae; genus Phyllomedusa; species Phyllomedusa bahiana. The sequence continues at coordinate 2,302 of JAODAL010011527.1, forward strand.
GCAGAGTGGGTGGAGGAACATGGGCGTCTAGAGTGGGTGGAGGAACCACTGGGGGAGACGTGGGTGGAGGAACCACTGGGCGGCAGCAGTGGGTGGAGGAACCACTGGGCGGCAGAGTGGGTGGAGGAACTATTCAGTCTAAGAATTTGGAGAACCACTGCTGAGTTGGGAGGACAGCTTCTTGGGTAAAGTATAGAGCAATCTCCATTTGGCAACAACACAAGGTTAGCCATGGGCTACAGAAGTCGGTTGCTTAAAAATAATTATCAATTTTCAGTAAAACTGTATTTCTTTTGTTTAGTTTGTATTAAAATCTTTGATTTAGGATTATGGCGAGATCTTTATTCATTTTACTTTTCTTTTTTTCCCTGCACAATAGATTACAAGACAGCAGTACCAAAATGCCCTAATGGCTTCCCGAATGGACAAAACCCCTCAGTCTTCGGACAGTGAAAATACTAAAATTGAAATGACTCTAACAGAGCTACATGACGGGTTAGCTGATGAAACAGCAAATCTGCTAAATGAACAGAACTGTGTTTCACACAACAAGTCCAATCACAGTATGCACAATGAAGGGCCCATTTGAGCCAGTGTCACGCAGCTTGCTTATATTCAGGACTATCTCCACTCCATACTCCAGCTTCATTCCTGGATTCCTGTCTCTGTGACTGAAACCACATTGAGTACGTGCAACTGCCACGTATCATCCAGCATCCTGAGACCAAAGATTCTGAGCCCAGCAGTGACAGGACCTGATGAGCTTACCATTAAAACATGGGAGACATGCTTCTTAAGAGAGAACACATAATAACATAGGGATTAATGTATGAGACCAAAAATGATTATCCTTCAACACAAAATCTGATAAGAAATATATTTTTCTTCTTGCCCCATTTTTTGAAATTCACTCTAGTTTTATTGTCATTTTTATTCCATAAATGTATTTCACAAATATTTACTGGCCTACATATTCAGTCTGAAGGCTTAACAGTGATCATGAGCAGGAATTTCCTGTATGTCTACGTTGAAATTTCGGGGTATGGTAATAGTTATGGAAGCAGTTGCTGACACAAAAGAGATTACCATAGAGGTGGAATGGTTCTCCTAGTGACTCTACAATTATGGAACCTTACAATGAGTGAACCAAATAATACATACATTAATGTGCTAAAAAATAATATAAATATTTTTAGGTGATTATATAATTTTTTTTTTTTCATTTAATGAGAAGTTTCTACTAGAAAAGTCTTCTAGGGCTCCAGATGTAGCTGATGGTAAACGTTGGGTTACAGCTCTGAGAATGGTGCTGATCAAGAAACAGAATTTCCCTAAACAAGCTGTCACACTAAACAGGATTAACAGTACCCAAAAGTGAACATTCGATGTCCTATACTACTGTTGTACTCCAATATTTCATCTGCATTCAGCCTGACACTCTGTATCCAGTAATGTCTACGTTAAAGATGTTTTCCAGGATTATGAAAGAGAATCTGTTTTTTCTTTAAAATGGTACCCCTCTTATCCACTGTCTGTGTTCAGGTATTGCATCGTGTCACCAAGTGATGGAATACCACGCACGTTCATTAAACCCGTTTTATGCCTGGACAATTCCTTTAACAGCACTTTAAATGAGGTCATTGGTGATTGCAGTGATCTGTACCACGTTTGGAACATCCTGTTTGAGAGTATCATGAGAAAATGCTCTTGTGTTGAGCACATCTGTTGATAATTGGTTGGGTTTGGAGATTTACACCGCCATATCAATCTTGTTCCTTACATTATTGATTTTCACTCGGATATTAGAGTTGATGTGTTTAAATGCTTGTAAACTTGTTGTGGGCTGAGCTGATGTTCGCATAGTCCGTTCACTGGGATAGACTACATCCAATGAATTTATTAGATATATTGACTAACCCTACATATCCAAGCTGGTGGTTTTTAAAGGGGTTGTCTCACTACATTGATTCATCTTCAGTCCTGTTTTCTTGGTTTTATTTTGAATTCAGGGGCGTGTTTACTGGTTTCTACTAGGCTGCAGTAGAAGCCAGGTCTGTAGCTATAGCAACCAGTGCTGGCAGCCTATCAGGAGAGATGAAACAGGTCTGTAGCTATAGAGACCAGTGCTGGCAGCCTATCATGAGAGATTGAACAGGTCTGTACCTACAGTGACCTGAGGAGCTGATGCAGCCCATACAAGAAGGGATATCTAAGAATAGGTGGGACACTGTTAATGGATACATATTGCAAAGTGACTTGTATTTGCAAGATCTTTAACATAAAAAGCAATCCTTGTAGTGAGACAACACCTCTAACAAATGAATACCCGACATGCTAGAACATTTATCAGCATGGGTCTCTCCAACGAGTGCTGATAATTGCTTTTTTCGCTCAAAAATACTGACTTCTATAGCAACCAGTAACAATGTTGTGGAATAGTTGATGATTTGCTTAATCATAAATCTTGGTTAAGTTCATGCACGGAAATCCACAGTAATGCTGTTTTGCATGGGTCAACAAATTTGTTCTCTCCATTTTGTATAAATATATTGGGCCCTATTTATCAAAGCTGTCTGACAGTAGGACGGTTTTCGTTGCCCATAGTAACCAATCAGAGACCAGCTTTCATTTTTCCAGAGCAGTTTTAAAAATGGAAGCTGAGCTGTGATTGGTTCCTGTGGACAACAAAGACTGTTTTTATAAATGAGACCCATTATCTTCTAATTCGATCAATGCCCAGGTCAGTTGAATTTTTTCACTGCTCGCTGGCATCAGAATGAACTGTTGTGGAATCCGGGGATGAAATCTAATTACCCTCTAATTTCTGGCATCATTTTGTACTTCCAAGATTTGCTTGTGGGTCTTTTCCACATTCGGGCTATACACTGGGATTTCTGTATCAAGAAGTAACATGTCACTGCTCCACATTAACAATCGCGAATATTTGTGGATTTCATGCTGAGGTTTTCCCATGCATTCCATGGTGGGACCCACATCAAATCCACATGCAAATAAAAAAAACTTTCATTACATGTAATATAAAACTTTGAGCAACCCGCTGATTTCAGCATGATCGGTTGTTATGTATAGGCTATGTCTTGCTATTCTCATCGGATTTTTGACGGATTCAATATATAGAACCCACCATAAATCCGAAGGTACCAGTGCTGTGTAGAACGTAATGAAAAATCCGTGCTGTAGTCTACACAGTACTGATTTCTTCCGGCCGGCTTTAAAATCTGGCAGATTTTAAAACATGCTTCCTATTCCGCTGATTTGCTGTTGGATTCCCATACATTCGATGTTTGGGGCCCATAGCAAATCTGAAAAACGACCACAGCTTCTAGCACAAATCTGCACCAAAAACAACGTTAAAATGTTGTTGGATTTTGGACGTCATTTTAATATTGCTGTGTAGACATTAGGGGTGCCAATAGGGCAGTACTCCTGTCCGGGGCCCTAATCAAAAAGTGGCCCACTGACATGTTAAAAAATAGGAACTAGTAATGGGTGGGGGCCCCATTTGATTTGGCTGTATGGGGCCCGGAAACGTTTAATAGATGAGTGTTGCCAGCCCTGGTAGACATAGCCTAAGGGGCTGTTCCAACTCCCCCTCAACAACAGATGTCAAGGAAAAGGAAGCCAACATGATGGGGTTTTAAGAGTCCTATTCCGGTTTGAAAAAGAAAATAAGCTACCCCAGTCCATTCTACTTGAAGTAAACAAGTTTTCTCCTTCTAGCTGAGTGCACGTTTATGAAGAGGTCAGACTATCCATCTGTATGGCCGGTAAACACTTGTTGACCACCACTAAAATGGGTGAACCCTCAATTTTGTCTGCTGAAAAAAGAAACACCAGGACACGGATTTGGAGAACCTAAGTGGTCCCAGACCCTGACTGATGTGACACTTCAGCAGATCATAGTTATAATAACTTTCATTGAAGGATAAGCTTCAATTCTGATGTCCTGATCTCAACATGCCCATTATTCTGATTTGTTGTCCTTGTCCACATATTTAAGTATTTAGGTACCCAGAAATTTGTAATATATTGCACTATTTTACATTTTGAGATTAAGTGTAATGCTTTTCACCTTTAGTCCTTGTAGGTGAATGTTAAGGCATCTACTTCAGTACATGATAGGTATTTCACTATGTACTTAAAAATCTGCTTGATCATGTAATAGAAAGGGTAGTGTTGCCTGTAGCACGCAGTTGTTTGAAAAATAAAGGAAAGCGATAGTTGCATGGATTACTAAGAGGATCAGTACCTCTTCAGCGGTCATCATGACCATCACCTGTGGTTGTACAGTCAACAGAATATTCATTTAGGAAGCCAGTGTATTCTTTCCAGCCTGTATAATTTTTTAAAGTTTGGAAATGTCAAAATATTGGCATCGTCTGCCAGATTGTAAGGTATATCTGCATTCATTTTGGTCAAAAGCACTTGTAAAGGGTATACTGGGATGCAGGTATAAGACATTAGTCTTAGGCTATGTCTACACTGCATTGGACAAAAACCGGCCTGAAAGCGGCCGTTTTTTCTCCGATTCAGGACCGCGTTTTTTGTCACGCTTTTTTCAAAAACCGGTGTCGATTCTCGTTTTCCTGACGTCGCCCATACAATTGTATTGTATGGGAAGACGTGAAGAAAACGAGAAGCGCCGGCGTATTATACAACATGTTGTATAATACGCTGCTGCGGAAAGACGGGCAAAGAAAAGACGAGCTGTGTAGACTGCAGCTAGTCTTTCCTATTGCTGGCTATGGGGCCACAGGAACGATCGTATCTTCGGCACTTTTAAAAAATGAAAAGCGCTGAAGATACGATAGTTTTCCTGTGCAGTTTAGACATAGCCTTAGGCGTAGCTGTATAAATTTGTAACTTGTACCTAACGAGCAATGATTTCCATTGGACACATCTTCTGCCTTCATTTGTATAAAGAGTTCCTAGCATAAAACTTTCCATATATGTGAGATAACAGTCCGCCTCAATTTGCAGTTATCACCCCTAAGCCCGTCCATGAAGTTGGTTCCTAAGGGACCACCGCTTCACTGATCTGTAAACTGATGAGCTCCATTCCATTAAATATTGATGCTATTCGCAAAATGGCTGCTTTCATCTTAAGTAGCACTTTTTGGTGCACCTTATTGTTACGGTATTGGCTGTTAATACAAGAAAAAAGGTTATGCAACTCCCAGTGCTTGTGCCCTGCATGAATCCATATTTTGAAGAAAAAAATAAATGAAAAAAAAAATTTTTTAGAATTTATATTTTTAGAATTTACCAAATTGAAAAGCAAAACCAATGCAAGATTTTTAGATAATAGCTATAAGCAGGTCCCATGATGTTTTCTGACTGTGATATTTTTGCATCTTAAAAAAGACACTAAAATGCTTACTGTGTGCAACAATGAGAAAATGCGAACCATTGTAGATCTGCTCCGTATTTTCTTCCTAGATGCTATTAAATTGTATTCTACCAGAGAAGCAATGCTGCTATGTATAAAGTAAAGCAAACGTTTGCCTAGACACTATTTTTATATACCCTCTTGTGCTCGCAATTGAATGGATCACCCTTCCTTGTAAGTGCTGTTCCCATTTGATCATGCTATATAGAATAGTTCAACATTTTCACTGATATTTTAGTGTGTAGTATGTTTCTTTAATAGTATATATCCAAATGAAAGGCTAAGTAACTTAATGCAATACTAGCCTTGTACTGATCCTGAGTTAAGGTCTGTGTTATACATCAGAGCTGCATTTATAATTTTAATGGTTGCTATTGGACCCATAGTTCCACACACATTAACCTGACCATACACATAAAGATAAGTTTCCTGCATCCGACTGTATATGGATCCCCCAATTTTTCTGACAATAGGTGTTAGGAGCTCAGGTGGAAGACGGGTTTAGGTGTGATGGATTTCAACATGGCTGACTGTAGGAGCCAAGGCATTGCAGGAGTGACTTATTTCTCTTATGGCATTATAACAGACATACACACTTGGCCAAGTCGGGAACAAGTTTGGGTATAGCCTGTGTAACCGTTTAATTGAACAACTAGAATGTAGTGCTTTTTATTGCATTACAATATGGGGTATCTTACTATATCAAATTACTGTCAAGTGTCTGATATAAAGGCTAACATTCCTAAAATTCTGATCCTGTGTTTTCTAGACCGTGAACCAGAAGAGACTGATGTAAGATGTTAGCTCAGAGGCCTGTTGTAGTCTTAATGCAACTCTGGAATGGGGTAGTCATTCATGTATGATGCAATATGAGAGCAGAACAAATTAAGCAACATGATGTATTGACAAGAAATTCAACATTTTCTATGGATAACTAGGTTTCTGGTAGCTGAGCTGATAACTCTGTTTCTCTAGTGCTCTGTATCTGTGATGATTTAGATGTCTATTTTCTAGACTATTCTATTAAGTTTTCTAATAAGTTAAGAAGCAATAACTTTTGCATCTTACAGGGGTAAGATGCAGTTACACAGCCAGCTTTCGAATCACACATGCTGTTCAGTCTGTGGGTGGGTCTATAGCAGTGATTTGACACATCTACTCTGCTGTTCCTGGCTATTCCTGTTACACTGACAACAAATGCAAGAGAATTATAAAGTGTAGTATTCTTACTTAGATAAATTAGAAGCTTACAAAGTCTGTAAGTATAAAAAAAGATTCTGCAGGAGACCACACGCCATGGATGGACTGAGTGGCTGACTGCAGCTTAGAGCAATGAGAGATAAGGGAGAGGGGGTCAGTAACCAGAGAAACTTGTGTGCTTTAACAGGGGATAATATCTTCTTTGTCTCCTGACCCCGCCCCACCCCCCCAAAAAAAAATTCTGGTAAGTATTTCGAAAATTTTCAATTACCTGTTCCTACATGTTAAAAGCTAATCATTGTAGTGAGAGAACCCCTTTTTTGTGTCCCTTGTCATAATTATTATCTTATCAAAAGAGATGTTTTTGGTGCATTTTAAGTAATATACTATAGCATCATAATGGGAGTGTCAGACTCGATATTCCTTTGATCGGTGGGGTCCCAGAGTTCTGAAGTTTGAGTGGCAGGCGTGTCTTGTGCACATGAAAACTGAACTAGTCCGTGTTGTAGCCCCTTTATTTTAAAGCTTGTTGAAGGTCCCAGCAAATGGCCCTCCACTGATTAAAAAGTGATGGTTTATGCTAGCGATATGCCATCATTTCTCAACTTGGAAAAAGCTCTTTAGACCAAATTTACATGATCATTACAATTCTCCCATTTTTATTTTTTGCTTATCAGGGATCTTCACTGGTGATTTTTGATCACGTTCCCTTCTGTTCTCAGGTCATAAACCTAAATGGAGATCAGATCCTTAGAAGCTTGTTTGTATTATTTTTATGTGCTTTACGAGTGATACATTTCCTGTGGTTTAACTGTGAAATGAAACATCAGTATTATTGTACTTTAGAGGGGCTATGTTAGAAGGTTTGTACTTATTTGCTTTGTTTTCTGACTGGTTTGCCCCATGCACAAAGCAAAAACCTGTTCCTTCATAACCTTATTCTCTCAAATGGAGTGAGGGGTCTCCTGTGTAGACAGCTGTTTCTCCTGAAGGTTTATAGGAAAAGCCGCTTTCCATGAGACCTTTGTTTCTCTCTCTCTTTGCTCAATAAAGACAGAACAATAAAATACTTGTATGATCTCTGTTGTAGTTCACTAACGTCTGCAAACTATACATAAGTCTTTCTTAGATACTTAGATAAAACCGCTCCTGTGACTTCTAATAAGTGCTCCTGTGATAGGTTTTCTCTGCACAGGGACATGTCTAGCCATTCACCTAGGCAGGGTAAAGCTAAACCATCAATGCATCCTCTTAGGACCATGTGGTACCTAGAGGTTAGCTCCCCACCAATTAATATGCAATTAATTTATTAGATGAAAAAAACATTTAAATGTATGAATTTGCTCAGACTTGAGAACAACTTCAAGTGTTTTCAACAAAAATGTAACAAAGCTGAAAAGTTGTCAGACTGATAGATTGCTATGTGTTTTCTCCTCTCTCTGTACACTTGTACACAGACTTCTATTTCTTCCTCTGTCGCACCCAGTCTGTTTTGTTTTGTTCTTTGCATCCTATCTGTGCTCTCATACAGTTCTGCTCTTACTGGATACTTTTTCCCTTATCTATACTCTGATTTGCCATGTACAACCTCTTCCAACTCCATGCCTTTATCTCAAACACGGAGAGGCATTATAGTACGCATTCGGGTACTATAAGAAAAAATACATTTTGCATTGTAAGCATCTGTGCAAAGTTGTTGGTTTCAATACTTAAAGGGGGGTTTGTGTCTGATCTGCTGGTAGCATATTATAGAGCAGGAGGAGGTGGGCAGATTGATATATAGTTTTATAGGGAAAGATTTAGCAGAACTTGTATTCATTTAATCTACTGCTTAATCTGAACTAAGGAGTCCAGTGGTTGATCTAATCAATGATTGACAGTCTTCCTGGTACAAGTGCACATACGAGATAACTGTGAGTTGCAGAAAAGAACTCCCACTGGATTCCTTAACTCAGATTAAGAAGTAAATATAATGAATTAATGAATTCTGTATCAATCTGCTCTGCTCCTGGTTTACAACATGCCGCCTGCAGGTCAGATAGCATGTTTAATGTGATGGGTTCCCTTTTAAGGGGTTGTCCAGCCCATTCTTGTTCATGACTATTGTATGGTGTTCTGTTACATGAACTTGTATAAGAATGTACTACAGTACAGAATGGACAGAAATAATTCGATTTCTGGAGAGATAGCAGACCCAAATTTTTTTTGAAGTCGATGGAAAATCATGTAACCAAATGCCAGCCTTTCATATAGGAAAAAGGAAGTGTGTCATTCAGTAAATGGTACACTTACTTTTTCCTGTGGACTCTTATTATTGATGTTGAACTTTTATTATCTGATTCCTTACTGCATCAGTTTCTCTGGTTGTGCTAAACCTGTTTGAGAAAATACGATGTCTCACTTGTTGGCGATAGCCAGCTGTACCAAGACGTGAATATACTAATGTTCTATGAAACCAAGCAAGGTTGGACCAAATAGGTTTTTATTTATGAAAGGAATTGAACACTGGTCCAGAGAGTCAGGAAGAAAAAATTAGATCAATCCAAAAAGAACCTGCTCAGAAAAATGTAACTTTTAATTCATATGTCTTTTAAGAAAAAATAATAATCACAAATGCTGATAGGGACCAATAATGATTCAGATAACGTACAAATAGGGGAAGGAAAAATAGACGTATAATCTCCCTAAAAGATGCTTAGCGGAGCGACTGCCCCGATAGGGGCGACACCACAGTGCTACTTAGCCCTACCTAATAGACCCCGAACACATCTATAATCAGATAAATCAAGATGCACAAAATGCATGCTAACCACCAGTAGGGGATGCCACCATAAAATATACACATAAAGACCAAAAGCCTAGGACATGAGCCAAACCACATATCACACATGCAAGAATCTCCTGCGTGACTACCTTGAAATTACAAGAATCACCCAGACGTGTTTCATCCCGCTATTAAGTACTCTGCAGTGGTGATGCAAAATATACAGTACAAAGTGGATCTGGCAATATATACAACAGTCACATATGGTAAAGCTGAGATTTAACCAGATGAATACATAAATATCTCTTGGTGGTACTATGCCAGGATGGTATATCCTCAATCAAAAACATGTGTGGGAGCTGGTGTGCTCTATCAATACAAATGATTTCCCACTAGTTGGCTATTGCCAGCTGTACCAAGACAAGAATAGAGTAATGTTCTATGAAATAAAGCAAGGAGGGACCTAATAGGTTTTTATTTCACCATAGTAATTTGTTTTTTTACTTGGATAAAGCAGGTATGTCCATAATATGAAGTGAGGGTTTAGGAGAATACAGGAAAATTGCAGGGGTTTTTTGAGAAAAATCTGTCATCTTTGTAATACATCTTCAATTTATTTTTACTGTGTGCAGTCTATAAAAAAAAATTTTCTACCTGGAAAATAAAATTATTTCGTGCACATGAAAATTCTGAAGTACATTTTTTACAGTAACCTGATGAGCATATAGATACCTGAAACACTCAGTGAACATCTGTGTGTCATGGGCTGAACAATGGAGGCATTGAGATACAGTCAGACTCACCATGCATTCACCATATGACAAGACTGTGTACTGAAAGAACTAATAAAGTAAAAAGTATGGATCTGTCAACTGCTACTTTTTGACGGTTTTTAACTAGATTTTTTTTTTTCTATACCGGATACATCCATTTGTTTTTCTATACCAGATACACCCATTTGAAAATTAGGTGTGCACACACCGTAAGGGATAAAGGAAATATATGGCAAAGATTCTAGAATATATTTACATATAAAGCCAGTGTTAATCAAATGTTAAGTATCACTTAAATTAGACATGATCAAGGCAGCTAAAATCCAACGAATTCCATCATATTTAAATTTTTAAAACTTTTAGTTATATGTTTAAGATGAAGGATCTTATCTGTTCTTTGTAAAACAAAATGCTATAGAATGGTCATTTAATCATTTTGTGGTTGTTTCCGTATGTTAACTGGTGCTTAAGGGTTCAGTAGTTGAACCTTAACCTGTATGGACTATATGTAAGAAAGATGATATATATCTTTTTTTTTTTTTTTCAGGTTACTTAGTCTATATTTAGGAAAACTGAAATATTGTTTAATACAGAGGCCTGGTGGGGCAGGGCATGACTTAGTTCAAGGAACACCAAAGATAGTCATATACTTCCCCATAAAGAGAACCTGTCACATAGGTTATGCCCTTGCTAGTGTCAGACATGCTGTTTCCAGCGCTGTGTCCCTTATTCTGTATGATGCGGCAGTTTAAAATTATTTAATGCTCAAATCTGGTAGTTTTCAGCCAGAAAAGAGTCCAGCTTTTCATGACAAGAGTCCGTTTAATTCATGACCCGCCCCCCTGAGGCTAGTCCCGCCCACTTCATAACTGATTAACCTATTACTTTGAATAGGTGGAAACATGTGAATAACTGTCAGGTGGGCGGGGCTAGCCTCAGATGAGCTAACACCTGCTCATGAATAAGCTGGACTCTCTTCTGGCTGAAAACTGCCAGATTTGAGCAGTAAATGTTCTGAAACTGCTGCATCTTACAGAATAAGGGACACAGCCCTGGAAACAGCATGACTAACACTACCTTGTGCTTCCCTCAGCAAGGGGGGCTTAATCTGTGACATGTTACCTTTAAGTTTTTCCAAGAGTGTTCTTCTAAATGTAGATTCTGTGGGTCAAAATTGACTCAACGGCACCTGATCATCAATATGTTATAGACCTTGTCATCAACCAGCTGGCTTCTTAAGCTGTGTAGAATAATTAAAATTACAGTATATCTGTCTTGTTTGAGAATGGCTTTAGTGTGTAAATGTGGTTATATACATAAGGTAGAGAGGCTGGAAGCCCTATTGGGACAGAAATTAAAGTAATTATTTCTATGTATAGCCAAAAAGCTACCATGTATATAATGTACCACTAACATTTCACTTTTTATCACGTTTCTCCATAATAGAACTACAATACCTAGTTATCAGTGTATATACAATAATTCTCAAATAAACTCTAGAGACAATACACCTGTAGTAGTAATGGAGCAATCTGACCACCCAGAATTTTCTACTGAATGACTTCAAAACCCCTGCACTGCCCTTCCTCTTTGGATAAAATGCGTGGCCAGGAGGAAGGGTGGTGCAAGAACGTGTCTACAGAATGGATTGTTTGGCTTTTTGGGGCAGTTTCAATGTTGAATATGTTAATTTGTGTAGATCAGTAATTATGTACAACTGCAGTCTCCAACTGTAGTAGTCTTCTATCACTGGCTTGCCAGCAGTTGTAAAATTACAACTTCTAGTATGCCCTGACATAGGCATACTGGGCCCAGAGGCATAACATCACTGCACTAAAACTACCTTATGTGTATTCAAAAGGCTTCATTGCGTTTTTATCTAGTTTTGAAGGAACCCAAGGCTTCCACAGATGTTACCATAAACACTGTTAAAAAGTGGACTGTCGAGATGGAGGTCTTCTTTAAAACTTTCATTTTAGTTGAGCTCAGCTTTTGGTAGTCTTACTAGTATATAGTTAATACTGGTTTCTTTAGGTAAAATTAGACTGTTCTGTGGTTTTGTCAAGTTTGGTACCTTTCTGTCACATTGGCTCAATATACAGAATGGTTTGAGCAGGCAACTTTGGGATAACTTATTGTTTAAGATGGTACTTACTGTTTTCTGACAATGAAATGTAACTGGTCTACTGATGTCCTGTAGAACCGCACAGTTTGGGGTTTAATTTATTATGTTTTTTCCTCATGTTATTTGCACAAAGCATTTCTAGACGATATGTCTTAGTTACCACTGTGAAGACCATATAAGCCTGTTCCACTCTCTCCGTTTTGGAAAAGACTGAACCATTTTTAGTTGAAGACAACTTGGGCATTGCCAAAGTATTTTAGTAATTGTATACAAGTGGCATTCCTGTAAACGTAGTTTAGGGAGTATTTTTTGCTCTTTGTGTCTAAAACAAAACTGGGTGGACAAGAAGGACCCAGTTCTTAATGTAATGCTTGACAGTCCTTTCGAAGGTTTGTGATAAACTTAAATAAAAATTCTCAATGGGACATGCAGCATTTCACCCCCAACCTTCTTGTCTGATTATATCGTTTTATGGATGTTTGCTACCACAATCTAACAATCAGAATTCTTGTTTGTTGGACAAACAGTATATATTATATGTAGCAGAGATAACAGAGAATTTTATTATGCAAAGGTTTCTATTTTCTTGTTTTTGTTTTTTTTTTTGCTTCCGATTGAAATATTGTAATATTGTACGTAATAATGGAGTGTCATTTAATAAACTTGCCTTTGTATTATATTCATTATTATAGCAGTTGACTTTCTCATGTCTACTACTGCTTAAACCTTTTTTGTGATCAGGTATTAGAGACACTGTTGCTTTGAATGAGAGATAGTTGACAGCCATTTTGAACTGTTATGTAAAGCATTGGAATTAGACCAGAGCAATAATTCTGATTTATTGACAATAGACGTCTCTGTAACTATGTAAAATCACAAGAATATAGTACGGCCATTTGAATTATCCAGCTTTCCAATTTTCTATGGGAAAAGTTCCAATTAGTTAACAGGCTTGGACTGGTTGTATATTCCCATAACTAGTGCCTGTCTTTAGTCCTGCAGTTTTTGCTTTCATTACGATAGGCAATAATATTGTCCTCATAATGGCAACTGGACAGTGCAAGCACTGAGGGTGATTTAAAGGTTCTCAAAATAGGTAGAAAAATGCCTAGAACTGTCCACATTTGAGGGACTTGGATATGAAATTATTTTATTTTAAGAAGGAATGAAAAAGTTTCAGTAGATTATGTGTGGGATATTTGACATTGTGAATCTTTAGACCAAGATGACTCTATTTAAAATCATATTTCATATGAGGGATGTTAGTAATTGCGTTATCTACTTATTCATTGGGTATATTATTTCAAAAGACTTATCAAAACCCAAGTCACCCTACACATTCATGTTACAGATATCATAACAGAAATTGGTCACACTAAAATTTAAATCTATTTCAAGTAAGGGCATGTCCCCACTGCACGGTTTTTCAGACGGTTTGCGGTTTTGCAGACCGTCTGAAAAACCGGCCGCAAACGAGCACAACAGGGCTCTATGGAAAACCCCTGCAGCAGTCCCCACTGCACGTGTTTTCCGGCCGGCGTTTTTTTCGCCTGCAGGCCGCCCGAAGATGATTAAACATGCACAATCTTCCGTCCGGTTTACAGATGAAATATGTGCATGTCAATGGGAAGGGGGAGGGCTTTTCTCCGCTCATTGGAGAAAAGCTGTCCTCCACGCGGCCGTGTGCACGGCACACAAACCGGTCAAATACCGGTCGGATAAACCAACCGGTATTTGTCCTTTGCCGTGGGGACATGCCCTAAATCAGAAATTTTTTCCCTCAGTCAGCATTCTTGCTCTGTGATCTAATTTGTTCCTAAAGAATTTATGGTCTCAATAATATTTTTTCACCTCCCTAAAATGACTGCCGTAACGCATAGAGGCAGGTTTAAATGTTTTACCCTTTAGTTTTCATTGTTTATACTGCTTTCTCTTGAATTATTGTGTTCTACACAGGGAATACAGTTTTTATATTTTTCAGCGTTTTTTTATTTTATTTTTTTTTATTGCTACAACTACAGTGAATGTATGTGCCTTTAACAGCTTCTCTAGCTTGATAGCAATTTAATATGCAATTTTGTGAGTCGATAAAGACCACTGAGGTAGATGAGGGAGTTATATTTTTTTTAACCATCTACTATATATTTAAAAAAAAAATTATGCAATATAAAGTTATAATCAGACTAGTTTATAAAACAGAGTGATATATTTTTTTTTTCATTGATGTGTTACAAAATTCGTGTTTTATGGATGTATCCTAGGAAATTAAAGTCTATGTAAAAATCCATAATATTTTTGTCCATTATATAAAATGCTTTTTGTGTTAAGCAATATCAGCTCAAATCAGTTAAAACCTGCAAATTTGGTTTCAGAATTTTTTTCCCCAAATGTCAGGAATGTGCTCTAATCTGAAGCTGTGATTTACCAACATTCTGTATTATTAAAGTGTTAAGTGTTACAGTATCATGTAGTATAATGTACAATATTTCTTATCAAACCGTTGCATATATTCTCACTGTGGTATCCAAAAACTGTTGTATATACATTTTAATTTAAGCACAAAAAAAATTACAAATGAAGTGTATAAGTTTTCATGGGCTGATTGTTATCCAAATTAAGACTATAATTTATCAAATTGTGTTGTAGATTTGCAATCTATCCTATTTATTTTGTATCATTTGTATATGTTGTGATTTTAATTTTTAATGTATTTTTTGGTTTTGGTATTCTTTTATTCTTTTTAGATAAACAATGATTGGTATCCTTTTTTTGTTTCTGTTTTTTTGCTTCTTTTTCTTTTCTTATTTTAGTTACTGAAAAATGTTAATCTGTAAAATTTTATATTTTCTTGTTGTGTGGAAGAATTTTAATTTTTCTACCCGCATACCTCAAATTTCTTGAAAATGTCAGGCAAAAAACACTTTGAACTGTCTACCATTTTGCAGTTTTACTTTCTGCCTTGCCTACAATGTTTAAATCTGCAGCTATGACACCTGAGACACAGCATCTATCCAAGTGGTGCTTTGCCAGATAAAAAGGCATTGTATCAGATGACCACCTCCATATGTTCTGTATAATGTGTGTAATTTGGGTGCTATGCATCAAACACCTGATTTGGTTGTAGATCATTATGATGATATGGCTCAATCACTGTCGCATAGGCTGTGGGAAGGGGTTAAAGGGAATAAGACCAAACTACAATACCACATCTTTCAATAGGATGTGTGTGGTATTGTAGCTTGGTCTTATTCCCTTTAACCCCTTCCCACAGCCTGTTGTGAATGTATGTGACGGTGATCGAGCAGGGCACAGAAGCTGTTACTTGGCAATCACCAGCTGAAGCTGCCCTCCAGCACTTGCACCTTGAAAACTGTGCACTGCGATCAGCAATGATTTACAGTTTAGGCAGCTAGAATCAAACTAAGGGATAGCACTCCCTATAACCAGTCCCTGTCAACCTTGGCAACGCAGTCGCTGGGACTGACCGGGTGATTCACGTAGCCCGAGCCTTCCTGGCTGTCTATTCAAGATGTCCGTTAAGACCTACTCATTTTAAGATGAATAATAAATGTACACCCTATATTAAAGGAGTTGTCTCGCTACATTGATTGGGTTTTAATTAAAAGATCTTTAAAAAAAACAAGCAGCTTTGCAATATATGTTCATTACAAATTTTTCTACTGATTTTTGGTTATCCTTGGTAGTAGGAGTGCATCAGCTCCTCAAATCACTATAGCCACAGACCTGTTGATTTTTCTCTCACTGACTGCTAGTGCTGGTGACGTCATCAGCTTCTCAATGCAGGTCAGAGCACGGAGCCCCTCCTGCACAGTATGAGGCCACTTGTGATGCTTCTGTAGAGGAGGGAGGAGGAGGGCTCTGGCTTCTGTGTAGCTGTGCTGCCTGGATTAACCCTGTGTGTGCCTGCTCCCTCCTGCTCTCTACACAGATTGAGGAGAGCAGAGGTGAGGCTGATCTGTGGTCAGTACGATGTGACAGCAGTGAAGTGTGTTACTATAATCATGATGTGTCTGTGGAGCTTTGACTATACTAATAGAACAGATCAGGGGGGCATGTGAACGGTTCATATCCCTCCTTGCTCTGCTGTATTAGTGACACATTGTGATTATAGTAACACACTTCATAGCTGCCCTGTGTCTGTTCTGATGGGAGGACAGCACAGAACAGGGTTTGTTTGTTGTTGCTTGAGATGTATGTGGAGATTTGTATGCTAAGCAGGGAGTATAGGAACCTTTACATCCCCCCTGCTCTGCTATTAGCATACACAGCTTCACAGACCTCTGGCTCTATAGCCACTCATAGATCAGCCCTCTCCCTGCTGTCTCCTGACTCTGTGGAGAGGAGCAGCAAGAGCTCGGCCACAGCAGCACTCAGCAGCAGCACAGTGCGGCTGATCCAGCAGTGAGCAGCCGGCAGCAGACCTAGGCAGGCACACAGGGTTAACTCTGGCAGCAACCCCTTCCCCCTCCCTCTGCTGTATAGAAGTTACTGCAGTTGGAGGAGGAGAGCTGCCTGTGTGCTGAGGGGAGGGAGGAAGGGGAAGGAGAAGAGGCAGACAAGAAGCACGCCCCTGAATTAAAAAATCCTATGGTGCCAGATACACTGAGGTAGGCTGAAAACCTTTAGTGAGACAACCCCTTTAAGTTTAACAGCAACCGCCATAAAAAACGAACAAAAAACAGTGGTGAAATTGATATTTTTATGCATCCCCCATACTAAAAAAAAAAAAATTATATTAAATGTTACTGTACAATGTAGTATAGGCTTATACATTGTTTTATTTTCTTACAATCTCCTTGTAACATACTAGAAGTAGCTTTAGTTTAGCTGCATGTCTGACCTTGACTGTAAGCAAATGCTTGCAGCAGCCTGTGTAGTTTCGAATGTATTCATTTAATGGTTAAAATAAAGAATATGCCTATTTTTCATTTGTAGATACGCAATTCAAACAGTTGAGTGACACTCCAAAGATAGGTTCAATGACCGGGTGCTAGTCAAAATTGGGCAGGATCCCCTCGACTATGATAGTTGACAGCACTCCAGAGATGCCATGCACGTAGTAAGAGTTTATTCAGTGTATATCCACAGACTCCAGAAAGCAAATGATATAATAGTGACAAGACATGTAACTACTAAGCTATGGCCATTTTCATTCTTCTCACCATTCTACTTCTACTGTAGTGACATGTTTTAAAAGCGTCTCAGACCGAAACGTTACATGTCTTGTTTGTCACTATTATATCATTTGCTTTCTGGAGTCTGTGGATATACCCTGAATAAACTCTTATTACATGCATTATATCTCTGGAGTGCTGTCAACAATCTACTGCATATTTTAATTTGTAGGTATGGTTTTATGTAGCAGTAGGAAGAAGCCATCTTGTGTCACATTTTGAAATTCATTTATTGCATAGTTATAATAGACCTATGCCATCTATTCAAAAATGGAGACCGTTATTTTATACCCCCCGACCCCACCCCAAAAAAATAATGTAAAAATTACAAAGCATGTTTCTAGGCAAAATCCATGGTCATGAATGGGAAAAATTGTCCTGGTTTTGAACTGGTCACCTTTCCGGAGAACAGTGAGTAAAGAATGTAAACGATTACTATCAGACGATTTTTATATATCTGACAATTTTTTTAAAAATTTGTATGTAATGGGGCTTCTGAACCCTAAAATGGTTTTAGTAGGTTTAGTATGGTAAGAAAAGATTCAGTATAGAATTTGGGCTGGTCCATCTATTCTGTCATTACAGGTATGAGCTAGTTGATAACTCTTCAATTTATAACCTGCTACTATAGCCAATGATTAGCTGGTGCATTCATGAAAAGTGACAGAGCATAAATCTATCTTAGAGGATGGAAGACTCCTTTGAACTTCACAGCATTAATACCAAAATAACAAAACACAAGAAAAATGTAATCAAGCAAAAAATTTTTTTACAAGGCAATATACATGATTTACAAATATTAAAATGGAAGTGGTGTGTGTGTTTGTGTGTGTGTATATTTTTGTATAGTTATATATATATATATATATATATATATATATATATAGTATTATATATATTATTATATATATTATATATAGTATACTATTAAAGTGTATATATTTTTAATATTTTCAAAATATTTTATGTATTTTATGATAAATAAGTATATAATATGATGTATATATATATATATGTATATAATAAAATATATATATATATGTATATATATATATATATATATAAAATGTATAGATATATATATACACAGTATCTCACAAAAGTGGGTACACCCGCCACATTTTTCAAAATTTTCAAAATATTTTATTGTATCTTTTCATGGGACAACACAGAAGATATGGCACTGTCATACAATGGGAAGTAATCAGTGTGTACCTTGTATAACAGTGTAAATTTGGTGTGCCCTTAAAATTACTCAACACAAAGCCAACAATGTTTAAAGCACTGGCAACAAAAGTGAGTACACCCCTAAGTGGAAATGGACAAATTGTGGCCAAAGTGTTAATATTTGATGTGGCCACCATTATTCACGATTGCCATTTTTATCCTCTTCCACTCATCCATGACAACATCACATAGCTGGTGAAGGTTAGAGACCTTACACTCCTCTTCCCCATAGATGCTCAATAGGTTTTGGGTCTGGAAATATGCTTGGCCAGTCTAACACCTTTACCCTAATTTGAACCAAATAAGTTTACCTTAGCCGCATCAGACCACAGGACGTGGTTCCAGTAATCCGTGCATAATCTTTAGAAGAGGCTTCCTTCTGGAACGACAGCCATGCAGACCAATTTGATTCAGTGTGTGGCATATGGTCTGATTACTGACAAGCTGAGCTCCCACCCCTTTAACTTCTGCTGCAATGGTGGTAGCATCCATACGTTTATTCCAAAAGGACTATTTCTGGATATAATGCTTAGCACGTGTTTCTTTGATCGACCATGGTGAGGCTTGTTCTGAGTGGAACCTGTTATGCTAAAAAGAAGTAATAAAATGTTTAAAATAAGATGAACAAAATGCTTAGAAAGTGGATGACCCAAGAAACCCCTTTCTAATATTATAAAAAAAAAAAAAAGCTCCCGCATACATACATATATGTAATGAATGGTTTTTGAAAAGCAAGTCGTCCATCTATATATCTGATTCTAGTGCAAGGTGTTGATCCAGGGGAAGGCAAAAATATATGTAATGACCTATTGGTTTTTGCAACATACTGTTTGCCACATGGACATCATATAACATATTTGATATCTTTAGTGCAACAAGTAATAAAATCCTTAATCTGAAATACGTCAGGTCTGTCATAATTAATGTGTAACTGTAATCTTCTTGCCATTTTTATTTAGATGACATGGTTGACATCGTCCACAAAGAGAGAAAACTCTGTCTTTCTGTGTCCCAACCAATTATGTGGATTATCTGTAGTTTCCTTTTCTTCCTTATTTATTTATTGTAGGGGCCACTTTACTTCTTAAATTCTTTGCTTTTCTAAAAGAAAATTTAGTATTTTTAGATAATCCCCTATAATTTTTGTCCTGTTTAAGGAAAGACCAGGGTTTTTGTATTACTTTTTGAAATCTGACAGTTCATGATATTAAAATATAATTAATAATGCGGCAAGTTGTTCTAATGATGTTACTCTTTTACCTATTTTTATATAATAGTGTGGTACGAGGGGTATGTTTAATCTTTCTTTAATTCATTCTGTTTATCAGTGTCATATCCCCTATTATAGAACTGAGTTGATAAACGATTCGCCTTCTCATAGTCTCCAACATTAGTACAGCTGCATCAAATTTGCATAAAATGGCTCTTTAGTATATCAGAGAGCCATCTTGGGAGGTGGCAACTGAAATGAGGAATAAAACTGTTCATATTTGTTTCTTTGCAGTAACTCTTGGTTTGTATCTGTCCTTCAACAACAAGTATTGTCGAACCTAAAAAGTTTACAGTTGACCACAGGATTAAAAAGTAAAAAAGAGACGGTATTATTTTATGTAAACAATTGATGCTGTCAATGGGCAAAAGGGTAACAATGTTTTGAATTTGTGACTTTCGGGCTCCATATCTCACCATCCACTAGAGCTTTGAACACTGAGACGACCATCATCTTGGCTGGAAAGGTCACTGGCTCGAATTGAGGAGCAGCCATGAAGATGATTTCCCAAGAATAGAGAAACAGCATTATCCAGCTCATCGATAGCGGTCTCTCCACCAAGAAAATTGCCAAACTGCATCATGTGAGGCCATGACAGCTGGAAGAATATGAAATGTCTGTCCATTCATTCAAAAGCCAAGAAGTGACCTCCAAGGGAAATATCAGAGTCAACAAGTTGGCTCATTACAAGGTCTATCAGTTTTAATGAGACAAACACGGCAGTGGAGGTGGCCTTTGTGCTTCGTAATAGTGAGATCATAGACGTCCTTGCAAGCACTGTGTGATGTGCATTACACAAGTCTAGAATGGTGGCCCCAAAAAAGGTGAAGACGCCTCAACTTCAATATCTTGTTAAGAAGTGTTGACTTGGGGGGTGGAGCCTGACTGGCAAGCTGAGCAGCAGCTTCTAAGAGGAGCTCCAGCACTTGCTCCTGTAAATCCTGTGTTGGAGCAGGCATAGGACTTACAAACTCCGTGGACAACAAGCAGAGCTGTTTCTCATACTCACCGGAGTATTCTGGTCACTTTCCAGACCTGTAGTGCGATGACTCGCCGCAACAAGGAGCCACAGAAGGTGGAGAGTGGGGCTGAACAAGAAGCCCAGGGACAGCGTGGCTCTGCAAGAACAGCAGGGAAGCAAGCAGAGGTACCGCATGGGACACTGGCTAAATTAGCCCAATATGCCCATAACCCTTCCACATCTTCCTCTGGCATAGAGTCTCCCAGTAAGCAACAGCAGCATGCTGGAAATATACAAGCAGTAGCTGTGACAGACAAGCAAGGAGCACAGGAAGAGATAAGTGCCAGCAGCATGCATACAGGAGCCAGACCTAAAACAAATACACAGGTCACTCCTAGTTTACAAGCACAGCAAGATACAGAGGAGGGATGTGCTTCAAGCTGTTCACCAATGCCATACTGCTTTAAAACCCCCCTGACCCACACAAGTTTTTGGGGGTTTTTTAAAGAGGATAGCAAAAAAAATTTAAAGCGGGAAGATATCAGAGATAGGTGAGCGGGGTCAAACTGCTGAAACCGAATCCCGTGTTTTGGAGGGGTTCCCAATTTTAATCCTTTTAAAAGGGGGGATGTGATTTGCATTCTCAAAATGATTAAGGCACAGTCGCCAAAATTGGGTGACCCGGAAAATCGCTCCCCGAAAAATGTGCGCATTGTGGGGGTGCCTTTAAAAAAACAGAGGGCCCCAAACCCCTCAGAGGGTTTTTTTAGACATGGCTAAAATAAAATCTTTGGAAAAGGGGCCCCCTTTACTTCAAAGTTTTTCCCGTTGAGAGGGCGCCCCAGGGCCCAATTTCGGGCCCCCCACCTCCAGGGGCCCCGCCCCAGATCAAATTTTGGTTAAGGGGTTGCACTTTAAAGGGGAAAAACACCCATACTAGCGCCCAAACCGCGCCCCTTCCCCAGGAACCCTCATGGGGGCAGCTGTGGATTCCTCTAAACCGGATTTTTTCTACAGGGGGTTCCCAAAAAAAAAGACGGGGTTCCCGGATGTCAAGGGCGCTTTTTGGGGGGCAATAAAGCCCTGCTATTCCCAGCGAGATCCGAGTGGTGGCGTTAAAAATCTACGCATTTCTTTGAAACTCCAAAAGGGGAACGCTTTTTTTGTGGATCGGCCAAATTAAAAATTTTCCTCAAAAGCGCAAACTTCCAGAGGAAATTTCCGGGGGAGATAAATGATCACCACTGTACACATTTTCTTCACTTCCCCTCTCTTTATTTCCTTGCCTTTTTTTTTTCCCTTTCCCGCACCCAAACCCGGGTTTTATGTTTCATATTAAAAATTTCATTTTTAGGAGCGGGGGGGTTGGAGAAGAAACCCGTTACCCCCTTTTTCTATTTCAGTTTAACTGTTTGCCCTTCCCCTTTCCGGTCGAAGGGAGGGGAAATTGTGGGGGAAAAATTTTTAAACAGCCCCAAAAATTTGGGGTCATTTTTTAAGTTCCCTTGTATTTTGGACTTTTTTTAAAAATTTTGGGTTTTTTCCATGTTTAATTTTTTGAGGGGGGGGAAAGGGGGTTTTCCCGTCTCCAGAATGGCCCCTTTTCTTACTTTGTTTAGGCGAGGGCGGGAGGCTTCCTTTCCCTCATTTTTGATAGTTTAAAATTAAAATTGGGGCCCCCTTTAAAGGACACAGGGTGTTAGATGGGCGGAGTAAAATAAAAACTGCTTCCTGGGAAAGTCGGGGGGCCCGTTGGAAAACCCAAAAAAAAAGATATGCTATGTTTAATTTTTTTTCCCCCAATAACAGCCAAACTTTATTGTTTTTTTCAAGGAACCTTTAGTGGTGCCGATACAGTTTCAGGTTTTCAAAGGGAAAGGGGGGGTTTGGGGCGAATTTAAATTTTTTGCCAGTAATATTTAAGGGGGGGTCAGTTTATTTAACCCCCAAAAAAATTTCCTTTTTTTTGAATGTTTTGGCTATTGGGGAGAGATGGGGATGGGGGGATATATATTTTTACAGGGAAAATATTATACTTGTAATTTGTTTTTGGGAAACATTTTATATACCTCCAAACCCATAATTGCAGTTCTTTAAAGCAGTGCTTAACTTGTGGTTTGGTTTCCGTGTGTCCCATTTCTTTTTAAAGGGGGGTTTTCTTTTCTGTGGGGGACCCACTTGGAAAAAAATTATCAGCAAATAATGTACCCCACTACCCCTCGGCCCTTGGGCTCCCCTTTGGACAAATGATTGGAGAAATTGGGGAACCCTTGGGAGAATCTGGGGTTTTTAAACAAAACCCCAATAGTTTTACTATTTTTTGTTATTCAAATATGTTTTAAAAACTTGTCCCAGAATAGATATGGCTTTTGGGGAATCCGGCTGTGTCAAAATTTGGGAAAAAAAACGGAGTATATTTCAAAAGCTCCATTTCCCGATCATTCGCCAATGCTGATACAATTAAAAAATTCCCCGTTTTTTCCAAAAGGAAATATTTAGGCGGTGGAGATTTAATGCCCCTTGGCTGCCCCTAATTTGGGTACAGTTAAAAAGGCGTAAAATTTGGGGGAATTCTTTCAGAAGAATTTGGGCTCAGCTCTGATCCCCGTACGTGTGGGGCACTATGAAGGCGTACCTTAGGGGGGGGGTGACACGGGAAAATTTGCCCCCATGAAGATTTTAAAAGGGGGGGAAACCCAGAAAAAACTATCCGGGGAAAGGCAATGCTTTCCAGAAACGATTTGTTTTTGCTCCGCACTTTACAAAACCGGGAGGAAAAAGCGTAAAGGGGGGGGAAAAGCTGAACACAAAATTTTTATTAAATCTCTGGGAAAAAAAACGATTTTTTAAAAAACAAATTTTTTTTTGGTGAAAAGGGGAAACAGGCGGGGGCCCTTACTTAGCCAATTCCCTTAATTCCCAGAGGGGCTCCCCGTTTTTTACCCGCCCACGGAACCCCCTCAGGGCCTTAAAGAAAAGAACCCTTGGTTTTTTTGGGGAAAATTCGGGGGTTTTTTTAAACTTTTTTAAACTCAAAATTGGGGGTTTCCCCTTCTCAAATTTAAAAATATTTTAGGGTATGATCTTTTCCCCGTTAAGTGGGAGAACAGCGAGGGCCAAATTGGGGTGCCCCTTTCATTAGAGGGGAAATGCAAAGGGGGCAGTTAAGACTTTTTGGGAAATAATAAAATCCCCAGGGTTGGGGTGGGTTGCCTACAGAGGTTTTTAAAACAGCGTTTGGGGAGGTGTTGAAAAAAAAACCTTTTAATTGGGTTGGAGGTTTTTCAGGAATTTTTCCCCCCGGAAGGGCAAAAAAAAGGGCAGGTTAAAAAAACCTTTTCTTTCAATGCAAGAAAGGGGGGGGTAATAAAGGGGGGGTTATTTTTTAAAACCCAATTTAAAAAACCATTGGGCCCTGAGCATACAGGCCCAAATTTTTCGATCCCCGTGGGGTACCCAAAAAACTATAAGGGGTTTTGCGAAAAGACTAACTGGCCCCGGTTTTTATCAATTCGTGCATCCCCGTCAGGCGGGTTTTTTTCCACAGAGGGGTAAAGGCCCAATAATTTACGGAGATGTACCTGAACCTGCAGCTTTCCGTTGATAAAAAAGGGGGGGTAGGTCAATCGGGTTTTTTAGATGTTTCTAAGGCCCTTTTTAGTGGGGGGTGGGAAATTTTTTTTTTGGGGGGGTTTTTTTAAAAAAATTGGGGGTTTTTGGCCAAAAAAAATTTTATTGGATTAAGCGTTTTATACTGATCCCAAGGTAAGGGGGTAGTCTGAATAATTTTTCAACCAAAATGTTTTGGGTTTGCGAAAAAAAGGGGAAAAAGACAGGGGTTTTCTTTGTCTCCATTGCTATTTGCCCCGGGAAATTTACCGTTTGCAAACTTTGATTGGGGCAAACGCCCCTATTGAAGGCTTTAGGAGAGGGAGGCTGGAGGGCAAAAAAGCCCTTTACGTGATGATAGCCTCCTTTTTTTTGGGTAATATGGGGGTCATTGCCAGAGGCAAATTTTTTTAATTTTAAAAGCTATGGTGGGACTTGGGGTTGACCCAAATTTAAAATTGGGGGAAAATTTGTTTTTATGCCAGTGGGTGCCTGGATTTAAAATTTTCTCTCCCCCCGGGGATATACCACTTTTAGTGTCCCCTTTCTTCCAAAAACCCGGGTATAAAAAAATTTTTGGAATTTAAGGATTTTGGGGATTTTAATTGGGTCCAAATTTCTTTTAAATTTAAAAAAAAAATTGGAAAGTCTGGCTTAAATTACCTTATCGATAGGGGGAAATCAAAAATTTGGGTTAAAAAAGATTTGGGGGCCCCAGTTGTAGAAAAACCCCCTACTAACCCCCCAGTCTGGCTCCCCCCGAGTTTTTTTTAAAGGGCAATACTATTTTTTAGAGCCCCTTTTCTGGGGAGGAAAAATGGACAATAAAGCTAGAAACTCTGCAATTGGCAAAGGAAGAGGGGGGGGTTGGCAATTCCTAAACCAAAATTTTAAATTTTGGCAGCACAACTGATATTTGAGAGATTGGGATGGGGGAGGGGGTAAGGATTTTAAAATTTGGAAAATATTCGCCCCTATTTTAATTCCCCAAAACTTTATGGGAAACTGGAAAGGGGAAAAACTTTTTTAGTGGGATAAAAAAAGTACCAAAATTTTTTTATCTGAAAAACATAAACTGTGGGGGAAAATTAAAGGGGGGGAATTTTTTAAACTTCAGGGCCCGCACATCCTATACCGGATTTGGAATAAACCCCCCGGGTTGGGCCCGGGAAATTTTTTTCTCCAGGGTTGATGATTTAGGGGCATCTAGGGCCTTCAAAAATGTTTTTCTCAAACTGCTTAAGATCCCGGGGGAGCTTAAAAGTTTTTTTAGCCCAATTGCAAAAGGGAAAAAGCTTTTTAACCCCAAAACACAGCGTTTTAAAAAAATTACAGCTTGGCAGCTTATAACACAGAAAAAAACAGACACAAATTTTTAAAAATAATGCCAAAGTTTTTTCCCGATAGAAAAAGGTTAAAAAAACAACAAAACAACAAAGGGGGCTAATATCCAATTTTTATAAAAACCCTTTTTTTGGAAAAATTTTTTTCTAGAAACCCTAATTTACGTAGTAGGTGGGAAGGAGATATTTTGGGTTTAAAAGCCTATTTTAAAAATTTTGGGGGGAGATACTGAGGCCCTCCCTTTTATTTCCCGTTTGGGGAACAGAAACGAATCTCCCCAATTTTCTTAATTCACGAGTTTTCAGAATTTCCCTTTTTTTGTAAAATTTGGGAATTTAAGGCCTCCCCCTTTTTGTAAAAAGGGGGTAGTCCCGGCCCCTTGAGCATATATTTTGGCAAATTTCCCTTAAAAATAGAGCGATAATTTGGGTTTTTGGGTTTTTGCAAAAATTTTTCCAGCGTTTTTTTTCAAAAATTTAAATGGAGGGAATCCGTTGGGTTTTTAAAAATTGGGGGTTTTTGAAAAGGGCATTTAAAAGGATTTTTTAGAGGGGTGAGAAAATCCAAAAAATATAGACTTTTTAAATTTTTGGCAAGGGGGGTTTTTAGCGTTTAAAGTGGCTGGGTCAGACCTGTCAGCACAGGAGGGTTTGTTAAAAAAGTGAATTTTGGTGATTTTCTCGGAGAGGAGGGGTGAAATTAAAAAGAGAGGGGCCCAAAAAAAGTATCATAAAATATGGGCTAAATGGCTGGATACTTCTGGTTTTTTTCACCCCAAAAGTAGTTTGGGATAGGGGGGGTTGGGGATTGGTGTAGAGGTTTGGGGCTGTGGTTTTATTCCCGTTGTGTGGATGGAGGCCGTCCCGGGAAGGAGGTAAATTTTTTATTTTGAAAGAAGAATGTTTTTTTTAAAATTTCCTTGTTATTTTGATTGTAATGGATATTTTTTTGCTCTTAATTGGGTTTGGGTTTGGAGGTGGGGCCCGGGGGTTTTTGGGGATAAAAGTTGAAATTTGGTCTAACAAGGACATATACTGTATTCTGTTTGTACTACTTTATATCTGACCAAAAAAAAGTTTATGGTTAAAAAAAAAAAAGTGTTGACTTGAGTTTGCAAAAAAGTAAGAAAAGTTGACAGTAGAAGTTTGGAAATGGGTAATTTGGAGCAATGAGATGAAAGTCAATAGACCGGGCTCTGATGGGTACAAATGGGTCCACAATAATCAAGGGAAAAGAAGGCTAACAAATCGAGAAATTGAAGGAACTGTCAAGTTCTTTCGAGGAAGCCTGATGATATTGGGTTATTTCCAACCAAACCAAATGCATTGAATATTTGACCAGGATAAATGTTGATCTCAATGCGGAGTTATATGTGAGTGTCCTACAAGATGAGTTACTTCATACATTTGAGTACTATGGGTATGAAAGGACAACATAGTGTTCCAGCAGGACAACAACCCGAAGGATAATTCGCGATTGGCAAAGAAATGGTTCAATTACAATGAAGTAGAGTTGCTGGATTGGCCCACTCCCTCCCCCCCAGACCTCATCCCAATCAAACACTTGTGGGTAGAGTTGAAGAAAAAGCTGTATTCATACCAAAGTCCAGTCTTCACCAACATTGGGAAGGGAGACCTGGGATTAGATTTCAGTAGAGACATTCTTGAATCTGATTGAGAGCCCAGAAGGATTCAGGCAGTGTTGAAAGCCAAAGGTGGATTTATAAAATGGTAACAAAATAATAATTAAAAAAAAAATACATTTTAAGAACAAAACCGTAACAATGCAGTTACATGACAAGAATCTGCATAATTCAGCATATGCTAAATATTAGCGATACATAATTTATGTATGAGATAGCCAAGATCTATAAAATGATGGTAGTCTCACGTCCAAAACTCTAGTGGATTGTAAGATATGGAGCCTGAAAGTCAAAAGTTCAAAACAGTGTTACCCTCTAGCTCATCAGTGTATTTATTTGGCAGGGAAATGAGGATTCATTAAATCTATTTCTGAAGAAAGTAAATAATAATTTCTTTTGATCTTTTAATCCTGTGGCACCTAAAATAAAAATAAGAAAGGAATCTATAGATAATCTATGTAATTGGTTAGGACACAGAAAGGCAGGTTTTGTTTTTTCCTTTGTGGATTATGTCAACCATGCCATCTGAGAAAAAATTGCAAGAAAATTATGGTTACACAATTTTATAATTAAAATTATTCCAGATTAAGGATTTTTTCGTTGTTCGAAGGGTATCCTATATGTTATACAATGTCCATATGGCAAGATGTATGTTGGAAGAACTGAGAGATCATTACATATACGTATGCAGGAGCATTTTTTATAATATTAGAAGGGGTTTATACACGCTATAAACATGTTGTACAAGCACATCAGGGACAAACTTTAGATACTTTTTTGACATAAAAAAGGTGGAACTGGGATTGAAAAAAGAGGGATTTTATTATCAAAATGTCAAGATCAGAAAACAGATGGATTTTTAGTCCCTAATGATCTGAATTGGGACATTGAATTATTTGCATTTTAATATTCAGAATATGTATTTTTTTTATAATTTTAATAATACAATTTTTTTTAGCATCCATTTGTATAATATATATATTTTATTTAGTGGAGGAATAAAAGTTTATTATTATCTGTTCGTATGTTTGTTCTGCTTTATTACATGGAATTCATTAAATATTCAGTGCATTACCTTCACTGTGAAGACTGAGGGTTCATAAAGGGCCCCAACTTTCCACTGAATCACTCCATGATGAAGAAAACCGATAGTTTTCTGAAAAACGTAGGAGTTGTGATTCTGTTGAGTCTCTTCAGCTCTGGTGACGTCACTAGTAACAGCTTGTGCACGTGAGAATTGGAAAACTGCCGGCTGGGGTGCGCCTCTCTTTATGCGCGGCACACCATCGGCTTCTGTTAGTGATTTAAGCTGGATTATGTCAAGAATACACTTTGCTAATTTGTCCTAGGTCAAATCTAGTGTAGATATTATACATATATCGTTATTTAGGTAAGGTTAACTTTATTGCATATGTGGATTGTAATCCATGATTCTTCTACTGTCAGCATGGTTTTATTTTGACTCTATTCTGGCTTTATTGTAAATTCTCACTATTCTGAATATTTTTAGTATTGTCATCTGGATTGGAAACTGAACATAAGGGAATTTAAGCACATCTGTATTTTTATACCTTCTTTGGTTTAATGCCATATATATGCGGATATATATGAGGCATATATGATTAACGGAAGCCCCTTTAGCATCCTGCAGCCAACTCCTGTTTGATTGTTATTTACGTGATTCTAGTACTAATATTCATTTATCCATAGGAAATTACAGACAAATATGTTAAAGGTAAAGCCTCTAAGACCATCTCCAAACAGCTTGATGTTCATTTTGCTATAGTTGCACATATTATTCAGAAGTTTAAGGTCTATGGGACCTTAAGGTCCATGTAGCCAACTCCCTGCAAGAGGAAAATCAATGACAAAATGGCTCCACCATAAATGGGTACCATTTATATTATCTGTCTTTTCAATTTAAGGGGCTGACTGGATATTTGCAACCTAAACTGTTGAAAGCAATAACTCCATAACCTTAGAACCATAGTAAGCCCCAAAAATGTTTTCTTGAAGAAGGGGAAATTTCTAATTTTTTTTTTTAATAATATGGAAACTGAGTAGGCAGTAGACAACCAAGTGCCACGTACAAGATGATATGAACACCCTGCACATGTAAGGCTGCATCAGCCACAATGGTGATCTTCATGAAGAGGTGCAGAGTAAAAGGGACTCCCTAGATCTGATAATACAGAACAATTTATGGATAAAGAAATCAATTTCCATTTTCCTTCTGACTTTAGTACAGGAAATTTTCTTGAGTAGAAACCAAAACCAATATATGGGCTTTCCAGCTCTGGAAAATATGGTAGGTGACCCCAGGATTTAGCCACTGAAGACTTTTGTCATCAAACTTGAGCTTTTTATCTAAGAGGCCCCCACAAGGGTGATGAATGCCCCTCACATCTGACCTAGGCCATGCCTGGTATCTGGTTGGTTGGAGTCTATGAAGGGATCTTCTAACAGGTCATTGCTCTGATAGGACGAGAATAGGGACTTTCTTTCTTGTCCATTTCAAAGCCACAGGTTTGTCATCCCATGGCTGAAAGGGCAATAGGCTGCTGGTGGGCACCATGGCATAAACACTCAGCAGCAAAACTGATATGCCCTAGGGAATCAATGACATTTTGGATCTGGAGAATCCAATTTTTGAGGTACCGCCTTAGAGAAAATAGCCACTAAACTGTGTTCTCAGAAAAGGTTAGATGTCGAGGTCTGCTCCTGGGTTCTTCTAAATTTGCCTCTTCACTACTGTGAACTGGAAGTATGGTGGAAGCATTTAGCGATGTTTATAATGGTCCTCCTTAAACAAAAAACTTTTTTTTTTTGCATTTACTAGATAGGAAAAGACGCTTCAATGGATGCTTTAACTCCGCCATCATTGCCTTCAAAGATGCATCATCCACATTGAAGGCCAGATCAGTGGTGGACCATGGTGAATGCGCACCTAGAAGAAGGCTAGCTACATGGTGGGTTAACTGGCTGTTTGGGCAGTCATAAAGGTCATAAGGCAGTTGTCTGGGGCAATAGTCATGGTGGCTTGCTCTTCTGGACCGGCATAAGGTGAGCAGCTCACGGAGTACCATGTTCTTTTTTAATGTCAATTGTTATATTTTTATCGGGATGGTGACATCTCAAGGGGTTAGCAAGGGCACAGCTTACTCGGCTGTTGTCACTTCACTATTTATTTGACTATAGATAACTATTTTGCATCAGCTTACATATAAGACCTGAACCCATGACCCTTGTTTTCAAAGACAATGCTATCCAAGCACCTCCTGCCAAGAGTGAGACTGGTTGCTACATTTTAGCAATGATCAAACTGCATGTCAGCTGCGGGTCTGTAAGTTGTAGTTTTTAATGTATTGAGGAATCTAAAAAATTCTTTGTGGGATACAATTGGAAAAAAAAGCTATTGTGAATTTTCTTTTTTTTTATTTTATGGAGAACACTTTGTGATTTAAATGACTTGTTATCTTTATTGTGCAGGTTGGTACAATTTGCCCAACAACAAATTCATGGTGGTGTTTTGTCCCTTACCAAGGCAGGAGTCCATTCTAGCTGAATTGGTAGACAATAAGCCGTCTATCCCAGAGATGGTAAGAAATTGGGGGATCGTGTCATACATAGGCACTATGTTCCTCTGCCACAAGGGGAAACATGGCTACCTTGTTACTTTAATGGGGCATTCAGATGTAGTTGGTGTATGTAGAGTATGCAACTGCATTCAGGTGTCCAAGTATTTTACCTGTATTGTCATGGGTGTCAATTATTGTTTCATTTTGCCAACTGTAATATGAAATGTATGGTTTATCGATGTGTGTGCCCATGCCCCCTTTCATATATTGGTAAGACATACGAGTTTAGGAGTCGCATTCTTGAGCATGTTTCAGATCTCGAACATAACCGCGATATAAGAAGTACAGAATGAAAATTGTTTGACCATAATGCTTATTACTCTGTAGGTAGTAAAAAAAAAAATAAAAAAAAACAGCTAGCAAAAGAAACTGGGAAAAATAAGATCCTACAGCAAGAAACACAATGGATAAACAAAACCATAGGGATTGAATGACACACTGTCACTGCCCCTTTTACTTAGATTCTCTCTCTATTTACCATGTTTCATATGATTCACCTTGTAATACTTTATCCATTTATATATACTTGTATTGTGATTTCCATGTTATTAATAATATTAGAGCATAATTTTTCTTCCCTCCCATACAGGGCTATTCAACTATTGTATCAAATAATGGATATTTTAATTTTGTCCTATTTTATTATTCTGTCTATTTAATACTCTAATCAGTGTTCCCCATCCTCTTTCTTATTAAAGGGGATGTATCGCTTCCTTAGTTCGGCTGATTCACACTGCTCTCAGCTTCTCAGAAAGGCAGGGGTGTTTCTTCCCCTCCCAGCTGGGTGACATCATCCCCCCCCTTCACTATTCCTGCTGTCTCCCTAGACTCTCCCCCCCCTCCTCTCTCTGAGTCCACATGTCACTGTGTCTCTCCCTATCAGTCTTATTTTGTAAGAGCTGTATACATACCACAGACTGCATTCAATCTAGACTGAGCACTCTTCTCCTCTCACAGCTGGAGATGCTCTATGAATGGCACAGATCTCGCTTCTATGCAGGAGAGTTAGGCATCGGGACAAATCGGTTATGTTTTCTCATTTTAGAATCTGCTGCAGTTTGTTTCTGCTGGGTGTGGAGAGAGAAAATGCTACGGCCCCTAACTCTGAGTCAGGCAGGGATCGACACAAATTGTGCCGTTTCCTGATTGTGTAAGCCCTTCAATGTAATTCTGTTTCTTCTGGCTGTATAAAGTGAAAATGTGACGGTCCCCGAGTGAGAGACACAGGAATGCTCGCTCCATGAATACGACCAGGAGCTGTACAGAATGTAAATGAGCTCTCAGCTAGTGAAATGCAAGGGGGAGGGATCCGGAGGGATCCTACCAGCACTGGATATCAGTGTAAACAAAAACACAAGATAAGGAATACTGTGAATACAAGACAGCTTTGCTAATGACCTCAAATTGCAAAGTTGCTTGTTTTCACTGTCCCCTTATTCTGAAGACCATTTAATGAAATGATAAAACCCCTTTAATCATATGACATTCTAGTCTACTAACATCAACAACTATACACCAACATTAGCGGTGCATATTAACAGCCTCTGTCTGACTTAGCTGTATGTAAGGATTGTACTGAATTGTTGTGACTGCACATGCACCACCCTCTGTTTCTAAGGGTATGTTCAGACAGCGTAATTTTTGCACGCACTTCGGCGCGTATTTGCGCTCTAATATGGGCGAGATGCCGAAATTACAGTAATCCATAGTTCTCAGAGAACTACGGATTACGCCTCCTCTCCACCCCGCTTGTACAATATGATCGTATTGTACGGGCGGGGAGATAAGTGACATGTCAATTGCTTGCAGTGAGTACGCGTGTGTCGGCCCGAGCTCCCACAAGACATGATGTACTGCGGCTCGTGTGGAAAAGGTGAAGAGGGTTAGAAGAGCGTGGTTAGATATTGGCTCTCTGGGCGATGCACCTCGACATGTCAGAACTACCGCCACTGCAACTGTAGTGGGGTCTGCCACTCCAGGGGGCCAGGCCTGAAAGCATAGTATACCTTGAATGCTCATGAAGGTATTTACTTATTTATTCATAGTTTGTAAGGCCGAAAAAAGACAAGACGTTCATCCAGATCAGCCTGTTGTGCTAAGGTGATGATCCAGAGGAAGGCCAAAAAAAACCCAATGAGGCAGAAGCCAATTGTCCTCATTTTAGGGAAAAATTCCTTCCCGACTCCAATCTGGCAATCGGAAAAATCCCTGGATCAACGACCCCCCTCTAGAATCCTAGTCACCATAACTTGTTATATTATTACACTTCAGAAATGCAACCAAACCCTTTTTGAACTCTTTTAGTGAATTCACCATGACAAGTTCCTCTGGCAGAGAGTTCCACAGTCTCACTGCTCTAACAGTAAAGAATCCCTTTCTATGTTTATGTAGAAACTTTTTTTTCCTCAAGACGTAGAGATGCCCCTTGTTCTAGATAGAGCCCTGGGTATAAATAAATATATATTGACCTTTGATGTATTTAAACATATTTATTATGTCCCCCCGAAGCCGTCTTTTCTCTAAACTAAATAACCCTAATCTTGCTCATCTTTCTGGGTATTGTAGTCCACCCAGTCTTTTTGTTGCTCGCCTTTGTACCTGTTCAAGCTCTACAATGTCTTTCCTGTGCACTGGTGCCCAAAACTGTACACAATATTCCATGTGTGGTCTGACCAGTAACTTGTATAATGGGAGAATAATGTTCTCATCATGTGCATCTATGTCCCTTTTAATGCACCCCATGATCCTATTTGCTTTGGCAGCTGCTGCCTGACACTGGCTGCTACATTTAAGTTTACTGTCCACCAGGATTCCCAAGTCCTTCTCCATGTCACTTTTACCCACCCTTTTTCCATTTAACATGTAATCATGTAATGGATTTCTCTTCCCCATGTGCATAACCTTGCATTTCTCTGTATTAAACCTCATCAGCCATTTCTCTGCCCAGGCCTCCAACTTATCCAGATCCCTTTGTAATAACACATTATCCTCTATTGTGTTGATTACTTTACAGAGCTTAGTATCATATGCAAAGATCGATATTCTACTGTGCAATCCATGTGTAAGATAATTAATGAAAATGTTAAGGAGGATAGGCCCAATACTGAGCCCTGTGGTACCCCACTAGTAACAGGCATCCAGTCTGAGTATGCAGCGTTAATTATTACCCTTTGTTTTCTATCTCTGAGCCAGTTGCTTGCCCACATGCACACATTTTCCCCCAGTCCAAGCATTCTCATTTTATGTGCCAACCTTTTATGTGGCACCGTATCAAATGCTTTAAAAAAATCTAGATATGACATCCAGTGCCTCATCCCGATCCAGTCTAGAACTAACTTCCTCATAGAACCTGATGGGATTAGTCTGACAGGACCGGTCCTTCATAAACCCATGCTGGAACGGCGTTATACATTTATTTTCAGTGAGATACTCCAGGATAGCATCTCTGAGAAAACCTTCAAACATTTTACCTACAACAGAGGTCAAACTTACCGGCCTATAGTTTCCTGGATCACTTTTTGACCCCTTTTTGAATATTGGCACCACAAAGAGATTTCTCTATGATTAATAATTAAAAGAAAACAATGAAGGTTCCTGCCCATTTTTTTTTTAACCAGCCAAGGTAACACTCACAGTTGCAGGCTGATACTATTAGGATGGGGAGGTCCATGGATATTGGTCCCTTCTTATCCTAAAAATACCAGCCTGCAGCCACCCCAGAAGAAGATCATCACATTAGAAGGTTCGCTTCAGATGGAAACTTGCTCTTCCCACATACACATGGTGTCTTGACTACCGAGATAATAGTGAGAGGGGGTTTGTGTCAACCCGGAGGTGACAAAAATCTCTTCTGACTGACACCAAGCCCCAGCACTCGTGATGAAGAGGCATCTGTAAGATCCTCCAGTACTAACACTGAAATAAAAATGGGAAAAAATACAAACAAAAAGCACTAGCACTTTATTTAAAAAAACACTCCCCAATAATATTTCTCATTGACCGTTTTATGTAAGAAATGGATCTAACACTAGTCTGATGTAGTCTAATGAGTCCATAATAGTCCAAAAGGGGAAATCTGTATAAAACCAGAAATACTACAAAAAGCATAACAGTACTAAACTCAATCCCCTGAAAACCATGCATCTGATAATCTAGGGGTGCACAGGACAGAGTTCAGGCTGCACAATATTCTGAGATGCACAGGCTCATAATATTGTATCTGCAAGATAAGCCCATAACCGCCACCTATCAGCCAATGTGGTAAATTCTGCAGGGACACGTTGTGGTCAGCAGAAGCCATCATGGCAGTCTGGACCGTATGATGATGAAAAGGGTAAAACACCTGTGAGTTACAAGATGTAACTGCAGTGTAATTTATACTGTCTGCAGATCCTGTGCAGAATTAGTATCTACCACTAGTATGGTTACTGTGTGGTGGTAATATTGGTCTTTGTATGCTGGCCATTATTCAGTAATAGTATATTATTCGGTCACTATATGGTCATGTTCTAGCAGTATTTTCTTGTCCTTATGTAGTAGCATTGTTGGTAATGTTGGTCTTAGGATTTGTTTGGCAGCAGTATGATGATGCTGCTTATGTATGGTGAGGTATTTTGCTTCGTGTATTATTTAGTAACTGTATGACTATTATTGAGAGCTACTGGTAAATGTCGGCGGGATGATAGCCCATTCAAAAGTTTGCTATGGGGCCTAGCTTTCTCTAGTTACGTCCCTGTCAATTAGGTATTTATAGAAGCATTGTGTCCTGAGTGTTAGGCCCTGTATCACTGGATATTGCGGTTAGGGACTGCATATGCCACATGTATCATTGTTCTTTTACAATAGTATGATTGGCACAGTCACAGCTAAAGTATTGAAAGTATCTCTCTTTCTTATTTTTGGGATGTATAAGAGTATCTTGTATATTGCCTATAAATTGTTCACTTTTTTATGACTAGAAATGTGACAGTACTCGTGTATTAGTTTTCATATACTAGGCCTCTATGTATCACAGTGTTTCATCTTTATTTGGGGACATCAATTTGCATCTTAGGAGTTAGGCTTCGTCTTCACGTTAAGAGAAAATACTGATCGGATTCTAATTAGAATCCTACCAGTATCTTACAGACTGTCTTTGCTTTTTTTCTCGCTTTTTGATGTGTTTCTTTGCACATGATTTTCAGATTTCAGGCGCCCCATTCACTACAACAGTACTATAATCTGCCGTTTTACAGTGGATTGTAAAAACATGTTCCAAGCCTTTTTCAAAACCGCTGGTTTGGACTACAACTCGGATTTTCTATTGCGATCTATGGGGATTTTTTACAGTCAGATTTCTTGTGGATTCTAAATACTGAATCCACATAAAACGACACCAAAAAACAGTCCTGTGCCTTTTATCGATTTTGGCATCAAATTAACTATGGGCGGTATTTATTTATTAATATCTTATGTGCCTGCTATAGATTAGTTGTTGACACTGGCGTTACAACAGCGTGTATTTGTTACACTGTACCGTACAGCATTCAAAACAGTATCTGCCAGCTTGACATTGCTGCATTATATTACACAACATCGAGGACAGCGTGCCTGCTTGACGTTGTATTATATTGGCTATAAATTGTTTTAGTTGGAATAAAGTGTGCTTATTTGTATAGTAACTCCATTCCCTGATGAACCTAAATTGATGGGGGAAACTAGTAGGAATCTCTAATCTTTTTTTTATTCTAGTCAATATATTTTTTTTATTGATCTGTATAAATCCAATGTTGTCAGTTGGCGAATAAGATGTATACAGTTATGTATTGTAGCAGAGTATTCCCTATTTATATCCCTATTAATTTTATAATTAATTGTAGGTATTCCCTAACATTATACCTTGTGTACTTAGGGACCTAATAGGCCCTGGGTCTATAGGGACAGTTTCCCATTCGTGGTTGCCCTTATCAGGGTCATCACTCCAATTTAGATAGAGTTCTCTCTTTTTGTTTTTTTCTGTTAGTAGGGTGACACACACATATAACTTTTATTTCCAATAGTTAAAAAGGACTATTTCAATTACATAAGGTCTCTAGTTGTTTTGTTTTGCTATACAAAATGTCCCAGGAAGGGTTAATCTTCCTCTGCACTCAGGAAGAGGTTCCAGTTCTCCTCACATTTAGGTTATGTTGATAATTCACTTCTATGTCTCTGGCTCACTAAAGTTACATATATAAAAAAAAAAAAAAAAAAAAATCACATATTTGTCAATATGTGAAGAAAAAGGAGTCTGGCTTGACCAGTTAACATATTTTGCTTGTATTTGATGTATTTTCCATTAATATTTTCCAGTAAGCATTGGAAAGATGTGTATACCTGGTGAAGCAAGAACCTGGTACTGTTTACACTAGAAACTGTAACACTCTATATATTATACAATACTGCCCCCTAGTAAGCCGGTGGGTGATTTACAATACACTATGTATCCACACAGTGGGTATCTAAGGTGTGTGATTGGCTGTCCGCACAAATATCCCTCATTGTCGTCATGGGTAAAAGGGGGTGATTTATCAGAATTGCAAACAACTGATGATTGGCTTTTGGGAGTAGTGTCTCAGTATTTCTGAAGCTCTGCAGTCTGTGAACTGTTCTGGGCTGCTGTGGTGAAAGTCTATCATAAGTGGACAAATGGCACCATTGTAAATAAGCAACATGAAAACTGTGGAGCATCATGTGCCACGGACGGGAGGTGAATGTCAGCTATGGAGGTGCGCAAAGACAGACTAAATAAACAGACAGAATAAACCAGGGGGGGCTACTGGACATGTCTAGTGTTTCTCATTCCAGCAAGGATCGGATATGCCACCATTTTACAATCTCTAGAATGGAGAGACAGACAGATGTATATTTGGCAGGTTCTATTCCAAAGTTGAATGGGACTAAGCTGCAATAC
Organism: Phyllomedusa bahiana; assembly: GCA_025379985.1. Classification (NCBI taxonomy): domain Eukaryota; kingdom Metazoa; phylum Chordata; class Amphibia; order Anura; family Hylidae; genus Phyllomedusa; species Phyllomedusa bahiana. The sequence goes on from JAODAL010011527.1 coordinate 40,391, forward strand.
CAGGCAAAGCTCATACCAGTTTCACAAGAAGTGCTGTGCCTGGTAGCCGACAGCCGCAGCATTCAAGTCCCTTCGTTGTTTAAATTTGGTGGGGGTCTGACTCCCTGCACCACACCAATGAATGGTCTAAGTATGCAGCCTGCTCTAGTCTGGCGTCTCTGAACTATCCCGGCTGGGAGATTCGTGCATTCAGAAGCCCATGTGTTGGGATCCACGAAACATAAGTATACTACTTTGCTTCTATTATATACCTACGTTTTTATGCATTGTCCTTTAATGTTGGATTTAATTCGTTTGGAATAAAAGGAATTAGAAAATAAGAAGTCTGCCATTCATGAAGATTGCTGTAGCTATAGAAACCAGTGCTAGCAGCCTATCAGGAGAAATCAAACAGGTCTGTAGCTATAGCGACCTGAGGAGCTGATGCAACCCATACAAGAGGGGATATCTAGGAATAGGTAGGATACTGTTAATGGACACATATTGCAAAGTGACTTGTTTTTGCAAGATCTTTAACACGAAAAGCAATTGTTGTAGTGAGACAACTCCTTTAAAGGTGAACATTCACTAGAAGATTCCTATATAAATAATAAACTCCGCTCTGTTACTTGAATGCACGGATTTCCTAGCAGTGCTTAGGCCGGCTCAGAACAACAAAGATAACATCAGACAAAGCCAAAACATGAAAGGTCAATTTCTTAAAATTTATTGATTATACAGTATAGTGCGATTTACAAACCAGTAAAGAAAATAAACCATATTCAGATTAAAATATCGAACACAGAAGGAAAAAAAATCACTAGTAGAAATAAGCCATGTTCAGACCAGAAGCATGCCTGTGCTTACAGTGTAGAAAGAACGGGAGCTCAGCATGTTGCATCACGATGGATGGAAGTCTCCAGCTCCTTCTTTCTGAAACATTAGTGTACATGGGACAGATGTCTCATTGTGCTTTGTAGATCACTGATTGGAAGGGACAGACAATATTGCAGAATGATTTCCGATTCTATAGCGTCATGTGTAACAGAGCAGGTAACATGGAGGAGACCTGTAGTAATGTAGACTTCTCTTATATGTAAGAGGGTGTAGTCCGTGCCCGTCCTCATTCCCATTCATGCAGGGCTCATGCTCCACTGAAGTCAATGAGAATTTCTCTGTTGCTCCTGTTCACTTTAATGGAAACCTTATTGTCAGAATGTGGTTTAAATGCCAGAAAATGGTTTTGTGGCTAGCCTACTTTAAAGTAAATCTCCACCTTCATTTACTATCATTTTGTTTTTAGGTCCACGGTTCTGTGCTCATATATTTCTTAATATAACTTTATAGTGGTCAGAGCTCCATTTTTCTAATACTCAGCCCTAAATCTCTTAAAACATGTATTAAAGGGGTTTTGCCATGATGTAATGTTGATGTGGGATCTTCCAAAATGGGTATTTAAATCACTTTTCTAAATATATGTGATTACAAAAAGTGAAGCCTCTGAGAGCTACAGCATTGCTCTTAGTTTCCTGACAGTTTATATTAGACACGACCAGGACACTGACAGGAGCTGATCTTGCCTGTTTGCACTTCTTATCTGATGACAGGGAACATGAAGGAGCTTGCAAGGGGCTGGGAAGAAAAGTGCAGAGTATGAGGCTGTCTGCTGTATAGAGAATTCACTGGTTGAAATGTAATTATTTGAGTAAACTTTGCAGATGCTCCCTGTTTCCTCACTCTGTACTCCTCCCCCCCCTCCCTCTCAGATAAGAGGTAAGGAACTCCCTGTGTGGCAAAACCCCTTTAAAGCTCTGAATACTTTACAGGTATATTAACAAATTTTGAACTATATTATATATAGAAAAAAAGGTATCAGGATGAACATTCACATCAAGGTCTTAAGACAAGACATTTGAAGATACATTTCCCCCTGTTACTTGTATGGGGGATTCTAACCATGAGGGCTTTTGGCATATAGGTTATGGTAATGGGCTAGAGGCATAGTGAACTTTACATGGGGAACACAGAGGTAACCTACAGTTCTCTAGTTGCTGTTGGAATACAACTCCCAGCATGCCCAGCCTGTCCTAGGAGGCAAGGAATCATGATATTTACAGTACCATAATTGCTAATTACATAAGGCTTTCTTATATCTACCTAATATATGTCATTTTAGTATAAAAGTACTCTGGGAACATGCATCAGTTATCATACAGTCATATCCTGAAATCATTGGTCTGCTACCTGGGACACTTCACTTGTTGTGTATACTGGGAGTTGTAGTTTCACAACTGCTAAAGGCCCACAGGCTGCAGCACATAGCTAAAAAAAAAAAGGGCTAAAATAATACACGATATTGGTCACTTTCGGTAAACAGAATAATGCAGCAAAACAAATAAGCATGCCATCAAATGCCCTAGAGGGAAAGCAGATGTAAAGGGCAGAGCATATATTTGCAATCATTAAACACACAAAACCTTAAAAAACTGAAAGATTAAAAATAAACAGGTGATATCTACATTAATACAAGCACAGTGGGTTGTGCAGGAGGACTAGTGTTTTCATGGATGTTGTCATAGAGAATGCCACATACCAGGACAGTCTCCCATGGCCAGACATACACTTGTGCTTGACCCTTAAACAGTGGAGGAAAAAAACATGATTAAACTCCTTTCACAGTGTCCCCAGTCCTCCCACCCAGTACACAGAGCATATAACTCCTGCAGGGTTTATTTCCTGTGACCACATCTATAGATGTAGCTGCGTGTGCTCAAATGGTGGTCGACCTGGCAGCACATTGAGTGGCTAGGCACCCTGTACAATGCACACCCAGGTGGAGGGGCTTCTACAAGAGGAGAAAGAAACAGATTATGGAAATGTATGTAACGCTACTATAATGTTTGCAGTTACTGCAGTACAGTTAGGGTTTAAAGTGAATCTCCACCTTTTAATACCATGTCGTTTATAGGTCCACAATTCTGTGGCGATTCATTTTTGTAATAAATCTAGTGGCCATCAAGCTCCAAGTCCCTAGTTAAAAGATCCAATTCTGCATCCCTGCAGCCACCACTAGATGGAGCTCCGTGTATACAGTGAATACAGTAAACTCAAGAATTTCTTAGCTACATACTGTGATATTATTAAGCTCCCTCTACTAGTGGCTACAAGGTATATTTTAGCTGTAGGTCATGGTAGAGTATTGCCCAGTGGAAGATATACACTTTAAATTGGTTTTTAATTTTTAGAAAAAAGTCAGCTGGTTAGGGAGGGACTACAATAGAGGGGGAAAAAAAACACATTTTACCATTCTAGAGCCCCCACCGCTCCCAGGCCAATAACATCACTTTATTTGTTCACATGACCTTGTAGCTATTCATGGGCCACCGCAGTCTCTTTCTGGATATACGGACTGCTGAGACATGTGATTGGTTGCAGCATCATGTGACTACCGATTGTCACACCAGCAGGACGATGAGAACTGGTGGTTCTGAAATAGAGGGAGTTTAAAAGGAGAGACTTTTTTTGTTTCCTATTTTACTACCTCCCCGACCAGCTAAGGAGCTTCTTGTAGAGATGGAAAACCCCTTTAAAATAAAAAGAGATATACTCTTCAGTTTGAGCAGACAAGGTGTTCCCCTACCTAGGACTATGTCATTGGAGAGGAAAACTCATGTGATATTGAGCACAAGCAGGTCCGATGAAAACATGCATATGGTCATACACTGCATAGCAAGAAACTACTTGTAAACGGACCTGTAAAACAGCCCAAGACAGTGTAACATAAACCCTTACAGTAATTCTAGCAGAGAAGATAGCAAAACTAGTTCTCTTATCAAATTAGCTGCTCTATGTACGTAAAGCGGAAATCACAGCTTTAAAACAAAAAAAAAATGGAAAAAATAAAATCAAATGAACTTTGCTCTGGCATAAAGAAGTTACACCTCAAGCTACGTCAGCGGCAGAGCTGAGTACAACGAGAGGAGCCATTTTATGAGCAGAACGCACACATATCATGAAATGGCCTATCAAATTATCTAGAATGGGGCACATTTACTGTCACATACCAAATGGAATACATACATAGAATGCAATCTTCTGCAAATATCGGTGTCTGCAGGACACCATGAATACGTGACTCAAAATGTTCTGAATTGCCGATTGCTACGTGCTCAAAAAATGGCTCCGGTTATTAGGTTGATGTTTCCCCAGTAACTAAGAAGAAATACGCATGGCTCTATCCGCACAGCAGGTAAGAGCTGTCCAACGTAATTTGGTCATTACATGGGTCAGTTTTACTCTGAGAAGTTAGCAGGATACCACAACCACCATTCCTATAAAGGCAATCACATTATAGTGTCTACCATAGAGATCTGCCTTCGGTGATCGATATGATAGGAGTCACTGTTGTACCTACAGGACATGTATGCTCATGGAAGGGTAGGGCCTAGTTATTCACAGACCATTTTTTTTTTTTAGAATGGCATTGAATGGATGCATGCTACAATCTGAAAACAAATGGGTAAATACTGCGCCACGTCCAAATATTAGTACTATCCGACAGAAATGTATGACCTGGAGATCAGGTGACTTGCATTCATAAATGTTGGACGGGATTAATAAAAGGAAAGGGGAGGGGAAAAAAAAACAAACAAACAAACTTGTGTGTTCATGGAAATCTGTTCCAAAAGAACAAATGTTTCCTTGTACAATATTACAGTGAGCTCTTCCATATCCTCCCAGGATAATACTTATTCCTCCTCTTCCTCCTCTTCTTCTTCCTCTTCGTCATCATCCTCATCATGGCAGTGTGTGATTTCTTGTGGTGTTTGGGGAAACAGGTTGGGTGGTTTAATTTCACTGATGGACCGAGTCAGATGATGCCGCTTGAAATCTGAATCTTTGAAGTCCAATGAAGTGCGGTTCCGTGTGGCCATTGGAGACTCTGACTCATTGATATCCACATGAATATGTTCAACTGTGGATTCATGGGGCATCTGGAGACAAAGAGAAGTTTAACAGAAATTGTTAGGGGAAGAATAATAGCATGGTTAGACTAGTTTTACATTACGTTTGGTGGGACCAGTTGATACATTAAGCTAACCCTATACAGTATATACCTCAGAGCTACCATCCACCCCCATCAAGTAAAATGAATACTGCAGGTTATACAGTTTTTGTATCCAGTTTTATTGGATTGCCTAGTCAGCAACTCTTAAGTCCATACCAATCTATATTATCAGAGCTTATGCCAAAAAGGTCACTCCTTAAGCATACATCTGACTAATAGGGTCCATGTGGATGTTAAACATACACATTGTGGGAAACTACTGGCTCATATGCTGAATGTGAAGACACAACTTTGTGAACCTAGCCTAGGTTTTCCATACATATTACATAACTATCATCCAACAGCACTTCCTCCCAATCCTCCCATATGTTTTTTTTTTTTTATAAGGCTTTATTTTAGAAGTTTCCAAATAGACACAAAAAGACAAAAACCAACATTCTCACATGTTCTACAGAGGCATTACAAGTACTTCAAAGTTAGAGAGTATACAATTTCAAAGGAGGAATCGGCAATAGCAACTATACATATGATACATTCAGCTGTGTCCAGATAATGATTCAGGAGGTATACATTCAAACACGTTTCAGTAGTATATTTATATATAGTATACGTATAAATGAGCAATGACAAAAAGGAATAGAGGTCACCCATCAATTGTAGTATTCTCCTCAAGTGCTTTCAGTCATGCCATGCCTCTATGTCATACATTCACACCATCACAATCAATCTTCATTCACACTTGTCGGTCGGTCTCTGGCCCCCCCTTAACACCATCCATTGCCATTCACATCGTTTGAGCTGCAGTCCAATTGCTCCAAACTGTATGGAAACGCTTGGGGATGCCATTTGCAGCATATGTGATCTTGTACCTAGGGAGTTCCGCATTAACCAGCTGTTTCCACTGCTCTAAAGTAGGGACCTTGGGCGGTTTCCAATTTAAAAGAATGTTTTTCCTGGCATAGAAGAGCAAGAGCAGATAAAGGGTGCGGTCTGATTTACCCGGAATTAGATCTTCTACAATACCTAAGAGGCTATTCTCAGGTGAACACACATTAGGGAAACCCAGTGTCCTATTCAAAAAACAGTGAATTTCCCGCCAATAGTTTTGCAGAATCGGGCACTCCCACACCATGTGAATCAAAGTTCCTCTCTCTGCCCCACACCGGGAGCAAGCCGTGGAGGACAAGCAATGCATCTGGTATAATCTAACTGGTGTAAGATAAACCCTATGGAGCCACTTAATTTGGATCAGTTGATCCCTGGCACTCAAAACTGAGAGACGCCAAGAGGTCCTCAGCTCAGAGAGCGCATCATTTGGTAAGACTGGGACATCTCTCTGCCACCTTTCGAAGGAGACCGCCAGAGGGGAGACCTGACAGACCATAACAGCTTTGTAGATGGAAGAAACTGGCTTCTTAAGGGTAACCCGTCTCAAAATGGCCTCTAAGTATCCGTATTCAAGCTGGACTACAATCCCCCCAAACTGCGCCACACACGCATGCCTTAACTGTAGGTATCGAAAAAAGGATCCCCTAGGAAGGTCAAACTGTAGCTGCATCTCTGCAAATGTCAAGAATACCCCATCTTTATACAATTGCGTAAGGTATTTCACTCCTCGGGCAGCCCAGAAACCATAGTCTGGCAGCTCTACTAGTTCTGGCAGTTTCCTGTTACACCACAAGGGAACAACCGGGGACCAAGCACTGTCCTCGCCACTATGTCCGTAAGGGTGAATAAAATTCTTCCACACCGACACAGCTGCACTCATCATTGGTGTATAATAATGTCGGAAGCAATTTCCCTCTCTATAAGGCAGATTGGCAAGTCCCTCAAGTGAGCCTATCAAGGCTGCCTCTAGCACCACAGATGGGTCATTCGTATTACCCCGGAACCATTTTGATATATATGTCAACTGGATCGCTACATAATAGACATACAGGTCAGGAAATGCAAGCCCACCTTGGTCATGTGGGGCTTTAAGTGTAGCCCTGCTCAGACGAGGAGTGGCGCCTCCCCATAGAAAAGAGAAAAACAGTTTGTCTAACAGCTTGAAATGCGACTTGGGAATCAACCCCGGGGCCGCCCTGTATATATATAAGAGCTTGGGTAATATTACCATTTTAACTACGTTCACCCTTCCAATAAGGGACAGAGGGAGGTTGGCCCATGACTTCAGCCTCAACTCCACCTGTCTCACCACTGGCTGGAGGTTTAGCACACCAAAATTAGAAAAATCTTTATGTATAATCACTCCAAGATATTTAAATTGCGTGACAATTTGAAGGGCGGAGCTAGGAGTTACCAAGCTCAGGTCAAGGTCATCTAGCATAAACAGTATGGATTTCCCCCAGTTTACCCGCAAGCCAGAGTAATTCCCAAATGTATTCACCGTTTCCAGCAAACATTCCAAAGAGGCCCTTGGATCTCCCAAATACACCAACATGTCATCTGCATACAACGATATTTTTTCTTCAAGACCTGCAACCAACCATCCCCTAATGCCGTCATGCACATTAATCATAATTGATAGTGGTTCCATAATGAGGGCGAAGAGCAGCGGTGAGAGTGGGCACCCCTGCCTAGTGCCTCTTTCCAGTGGGAAAGGGGGAGAAAGCAATCCATTTACTCTGACTCTCGCCGTGGGTTGCAAATACAATAGGCGCAGCCATTTAATAAAACTAGAAGGAATCCCCATCCGTGACAACAGTATCCACATGAACCTCCACTCAACAGAGTCAAAAGCTTTTTCGTTGTCTAAGGCAGCGATCACTCTACTCCCCGCATTAGTGTGGGTGACATGCAGGTTGGTAAATAGCCGTCTCAGATTAATGTCAGCAGTTTTCCCCGGCATAAATCCTGACTGGTCTGTGCCAACTAATGATAGAATCACTCCATTTAGTCTCATAGCCAAAACTTTCGCCATAATCTTTGCATCTAGGTTAAGCAAGGAAATTGGCCTATATGAGCTGCACTGATCAGGGGGCCTGCCCGGCTTATGGACTATTGTGATCACTGCCTCAGAGAAGGAAGGTGGCAGGGAGTCCGCTATATCTGCCGCCGCAAACAACCTCTCCAGCCTACCACTCCATTGCTCTGTGTCTTGTTTATACCATTCCGCTGGAAACCCATCAGGTCCCGGCGTCTTATGAGTCGCCAATTTCCCTATAGCCCTGCTGATCTCTTCTGCCGATATATCAGCTGCTAATTCCTCTGTCTCTTCACTGGATAGTACAGGTATATCCACCGTGTCTAGAAAGTGGGCTATTTCCCTATCTGTGTAAGTTAATTTCGAGGCATAGAGTCCCCTATAATATAAAGCAAACTGCTCACAAATCTGCCCTGGATCCGACCAGACCACTCCCCCCGCATCAACCACACTAGCCACTACTGTCACCGGTGTTTCCGCTCTGGCCAAAAATGCCAATGCTCTACCATTTTTATCACCCTCCACAAAGATTGATTGTTTTTGCATGAGAAGTCGCTTCTGAGTGTACTCTGTCAGATGCAGCGAATAGTCCCTCTGAGCCACTAATAGTGAGTCCTTAGTACTCTGAGATGGGTCCTGCACATATGCCGTTTCCCTCTCCAAGACTTTTGCTTCCAATTCCCCTCTCTTCTCCCTTAAGTCAGCTCTGTGTGATGCAATAGCTCCAATTATGGCTCCCCTAAGCACAGCCTTCGAGGCATCCCATTCCACCAGTGGGTTTACGGAGCCCTCATTTATACTCCAGTATGTCTCTACCTGCTCTCGGCATGCAGCCAGTACTTTTGGCACCTCTAGCCACCTGGGATTTAACCTCCATAACCTCTCCGAGGCCCTCGCTGGTGAGGCTATTATCAGTTTCAAAGGTGCATGATCTGATATCCCACGAGGTAGGTATTCTGCATTCGATATCATATGCAATATCTCCTTTGACACAAAGGCCAAATCTAGTCGGGAGAGAGAATTATGAGCCGGTGTAAAACAAGAGAATTGCCTATCCCGGGGATGTAACCATCTCCATGCCTCTACCAGGCCATGTGTATCAGCCCATTCCTTGAGGTTTCTATTATGCGATAACTGGGGGTGGAGACGGTCCAGGTCCCGATCTAACGTGGCGTTAAAATCCCCCAGTAGGAGCAGCGGTGTCCCTGGATATTGCGAGACCTTTGCCATCAGGGCATCCAGGACTCCCCTGCAAAAGGGAGGCGGAACATAAATTCCACCTATAAGAAAATCAGAACCCCACAATTTTGCATGTAGAAGAACATATCTCCCCGATGGATCTATATGCAGAGCTTGTAATTGAAATGGTAGAGACTTGCTAATCAGAACCGAGACCCCCCGGGCATAATTAGAGTACACCGCGTGGTATGCCATCCCTATCCAAGGCCTCTTCAGCGCTAGGATTTTTTGCCCCCTAAGATGCGTTTCTTGAAATATAACAATACTAGGATTATGAGTTTTAACATAGTCAAAAACAAGTGCTCTTTTCAATTTGCAGTTTAACCCCCGGACATTCCAGGACACTATTTTGCAATCCGCCATCGCAATATGAGGACCCGAAAATACCACCCAGACAGTTTACAGACCAGAGACCGACACACACACACTAACCATTCACACCGACAAAAGCACCAGACCCCAACTTGGCCAACCGGGCCTGAAATCAGCCACCCCCCACCCTGCTCAAAGCCACCCAACCTGCCCGAGCCTACAATCCCTAACATATCTAAACTGTTAAAAAACAGAAATTGTGTAAAGCACCAAGGGTGCAAGTGACCTGTGTCTAGGTGCAAAAAAAGAGGCACCCAGAAGGCACGTGAAAAACTGTGCCGCTTTAGAAAAAGAAAAGAAAAAACCTGTGAAGAAATCTGTTTCTCCGCTCCTATAGAGAAAGGACCCCCATGAAAACACAAATCACAGGGTAACAGAGATAAGATAAGGCAACCTGCATAACGAGAAACACAGAAATGGCAATAAGCTTTCCCCAAAGTGAGTCCACATTACAGGGTACTCTGATACTCTGTCAGCGCCGGTCCGGCGACCGCCTATCCAGCCACTCCGATGCTTCTTCAGGTGTTGCAAAGAAGAACGTACGGTCTCGGTGTTGAACCCTCAGTCTAGTGGGATATAACATGGCGTACTTGATTCCAGCCTCCCTCAGGCGAGTCCGTACATGTATGAATTGCCGCCTTCTCTTCTGCACCTCAGAAGTAAAATCCGGGTAGAAAGACAACTTGTTATTCTCGTAGGTAATGTCCCCTTTTCTTCTAGCAGCAGAAAGTATTAGATCTCTGTCTCTATAATTAAGGAGCTTCAAAATAAAAGGGCGAGGTGGAGCACCCGGAGGCAACGATTTTGTCGGGATACGGTGGGCTCGCTCAACCACGAAACTGGATGAAAATTCAATAGGGGCCAAGATTTCCTTGAGTAACTGCTCCACAAACTCTTCTGGGGAAGAGCCCTCCACTCGTTCTGGCAGACCTAAAATTCGCACATTATTACGTCTGCTGCGATTTTCAGCGTCCTCTGCCCTAGCTTGTAGAATTTTTACTTGCTGCTGTAGCGTATGAATGGATTCCTGGTTAGAGCTCGAAGTGTCCTCCACTCCACTGATTCTGCGCTCAGCCTCTACAGCTCTTTCTTTGATCTGATCCATATCATAACGGAGTCTGTTAACGTCCATTTGTAGATTATCAATTTTAGTGGTTAACGCAGTCTGGCAGTTTGCAATGGCCGCCATGATTTTTTCAGTATCAAAAGCACCATTTGGTGGAGGATTCAATTGAGAGGGATCATCAGTTTGACTCATCGTGTCCATTGTAGGTTGCTTTTGTGCGGGAGCAGGCGCTGTAGAATTCCTATTCCTACCCATACGTGGATTGGACCAGCACTCTAAAGTGGCAAGACAGGCAGTATGGTATTATCATAGAGATCAGGGAACACAAGGGCTTCAGTCGGTTACTTATAAATTTGACAGAAATAGCAACCGTAGTGAGTTCCAATAGGTCGGGACAGTCCTAATTGAAATTTAGAACAGCAACAAAGGATTATAATGTAAAAAGTATTAGTTATACAATTCGCCAGCAGGTACCACCCTCAGCAAATTTATGGTATTGAGAATTAGAACACGCTGTAACTGGGCTTGCAACCAAAGTCTTAGATGATATAAGAAGTGGGTAGATCTGAGTCCCAGGATAATATACCGTGTGACAGATATATCAGAGCATATACTGCAAATGAATAATTATACAGTCCTACAAGAAGATTGATCACATGCAGAGGAGCAGGAGAGGAAAAACTTATGGCAGAAGTCCCTGTTGGTTCAGACAAACACAATCCAAAATCAAAGCCACAGCAGTATAGAACTAAAGAGCAGCAAGTTGTAGTTCAGAAGTTGGCCAGCAGGGGTCAGTAGCAGTCTAAATTTTGGCAATAAGACTTGGGATTGCAGTAAGACTAGAGATTTAACCCCATGAGATCTGGATTCTCGGCATTAACTTATAGTGTCCATATGAGAAGAATAGCAGTTGGCAATATAACTTGGAGTACAGAAGAGGTAGCAACCAGTCTAGCAAATGACTGATAATGGAGCAGAGCTCCTGAAGGAGTTCAGAGCAAACTGACTTGTGTTTCAAAGTCACATATTATTTAGCGGGTATATAGAGGCATCTATATGGCAAGCACAGAGTAGATAAGCCTTATGAGGATCCTGGTCTCCTAATATCCTTATCTGCAGGGTTTAAACATCCGAGCCTGGCAGGCTCCTCCGCTGTGAGCTAGAGCAAGTTCAAGATGGCACTGGGACCCAGGAACTTTTCGCGCCCTTTTCCACCCGGGCCAATCTATGACAGGGATGGCGCCAACAGAATCTCAGCTTGGAAAGGCTCCCCAGGGAGATATTATGTCTCTGCTACGCCCTCCACCAATTCCCTCCAGGGGTCTCCTCCTCCCCTATGTTACTTAGCTGGAGATGTTACTGTATCTTCCTGCCACGGGTCTCCAGTGCTGCGAGTCGGCAGTTCACAGGCTCTGCTCCCACTTTTCTCCGCCACCATTTCTTGCCTTTCCTTCCAGGGCTGAGGGAGGAAGCTTCGTCACCTATGGGCACCGCAGCAGCAGCATCAATATGTTTCACCTTAGCCCGAGTTGTCCGCAGTAAATAACATTCGGTGGCAGGCAGCTTATAAGTGTCAGTGCTGGCAGCTGCCGACCCTCACAGTCCCCCTTGCTTGGCCCTGTGCTCCGGCCTCCCCAGCAGCGTCTCACCTCCGGGAGGAATTCTCAGGGGAATCAGCACTGATAAGAGAGGCAGAGGGCTCAGTCAGTAGCTCAGAAGTCTCCTACAGTCTTTTCCACAAGCCCTGAAGCAGTGTCAGCCACAACAGGGGGTCTTAGATCAGGATTCCAGCAGGATTATTCAGGAGCTCAGAAGCCACACGTCTTCACTCCATGCAGGTCAGGCCACACCTCAATCCTCCCATATGTAAGCACGCTTGGCCAAACATACATGTATTCTGCATAGGAAGAGAGGAGCAAGCCTTTGCAGGCTCCTCTGGCAGAGGACTATCCCCCAGCACTCCATGCAGCCCCCCCATTATCTGTTAGGGGACAGCTGAAAGGCCACCATACAAATTATTACGTTGGGGCAACCTTCAACTTAGATGTACTCGTGCATCTCAAAAAATGTGAATATCATCGAAAAGTTAATTAATGTCCATAATTCAAGTCAAATAGAGAAACCCATATATTGTACATGTCCTTACACAAGAGCAATATATTTCAGGCATTTATTTCTATAATGTGGATTATGGCTTACAGCTAATGAAAGCCCAAAATTCAGTATATCAGAAGATCAGAATAGTCCAATCGTTAAAAAAATTAATTGCAATCCAGAAATGTCGGCCTCCTGAAGGATCTGTACTGTATATGCCCTCAAGACTTTGTGTGGGCTCCTTCTGTATGAATTACTGCATCAATGCGGCGTGGCATGGAGGTGATCAGCCTGTGGCACTGCTGAGCTGTTATGGAAGCCCAGCTTGCGTTGATTGCGGCATTCAGCTCGTCTGTATTGTTGACTCTGATGTCTCTCATCATAGATTCTCTATGGGGTAAAGGTCTGGCGAGTTTTCTGGCCAATCAAGAACAGTGATACTGTGGTCATAAAACCAGACACTGGTACTACTGGCAGTGTGGGCAGGTGCCAGGTCCTACTGGAAAATGAAATCCACATCTCTATAATACTTTTCATCAGAGAAATGCTCAAAAAAGTGCTCTACCGTGCTGACCATGGACTTGATGGAACACAGTGGACCTACACCAGCAGATGACATGGCTCCCCAAGCCATCACTGACCGTGGAAACTCTACACTAGACCTTAAGCACCTTGGATGGTGGCCTCTTTACTCTTCATCCAGACTCTTGGGCTTTAATTTGGAAATTAAAGGCAAAAGTTACTTTCATCTGAAAACAGGACTTTGGATACTGAGCAACAGTCCAGTCCTTTTTTTCCTTAGCCCAGGTAAGATGTTTCTAATAGAGTCTCTGGGTTACGAGCAGCTTCACACAAGGAATGCGACACTTGTAGCCCATATTCCAGATACGTCTGGAAAGCACCGACCCCAGTCACAGTCCACTCCTTGTCAATCTCTCCCAAATTCCTGAATGACCTTTTCTTGACAATCCTTTCCAGGCTGTATTCATTCCTGTTGCTTCTGCACCTTTTCTAACACACTTTTTCCTTCCTCACAACTTCCCATTAATATGCTTTGATACAGCGCAAGCCAGCTCCTTTATCAATGACGTTTTGAGGCTTCCCCTCCTTGTGGAGGATGTCAATGACTGTCTTCTGGACAACTGTGAAGTTATAATTTTTGAGATGCACTAGTATCTTAAAGGGGTTGTCCACTTTGGGAAAAAAAAACACAAACAACTTATGACACCTTCAAGGCCAAGCCTCAAAGCTTGGAGCCATCCTATGCAAATGGCAGGATTCTCGCCCTGAAACATGACCAGTTTGGGAGCTCCTCTTGTATCTTTAGAACACTCCATGTCACACGCACAAGCCCTGAGACGTTCTATGTGGGATGTGAGAGAAGCCGCACCAGGAGGGATGACTTAAGAACTGCTCCAGAGCTTTTGCGCATGACCTGGAGCACTTCTCAGACACAGATTTAGACTGGATTTCCTTAGCTGGGCAGAAACACATATGCATGAAAATGTGTGTTCCTAAGAGTCCAACCAAGAAACCATCACTAAAATACAGCGATGGTCGGTTACATAGGCAATAAGCTTTATACAAAGAAAAAGAAATTGGCCATATATGACACAAGCACTTTATAAATGAACATTTAGAAAGTTATCTTGCCCTAATAAACTTCCCTACTCACTTTAAACAGATGAGTACCGTATTTTTTGGACTATAAGGCGCACATAAGGCCTTGGAACGTAGCATAAGGCCGTGTTCACACGGCTTATTCAAGCCGTAATTGCGGGCCGGATTTCGCCCGCAGTTACGGCTTGAATAAGGGGCGGGGGCGCGGCGGGGGAACATGGCCTAAAACTACCAGTACTTCTTAAATAGAACAAACCTGTTTTCAAATATACTTCAATGGCCTTGATATTTGCTCGATAGTTGCCAAATGTTTGCGGTAGTATGTTATTAACTAAATTGGAAAGCAGAATTGGTTACCCTTTCTCAATACAAAAAGATACTGAGAAGGGAAAAAAACAAAAACAGAAAAAAAAATACTGCATAGTATACTTTTTTCCTTTAGAGACGATGGAAAATATAATCAAATGTATGGTATATTCTGTTGAATACTTTAGGGACATGCAGTAAGTACTTTTTTAATTGGTTTACGTTTCCTCTTGGTTATTTCATTGCTCTAGAATAGGGGTCTTCAAACTGCGGCCCTCCAGCTGTTGGGAAACTACAACTCCCATCATGCATTTATATAATCTATAATAGTGGGCATGATAGGAGTTGTAGTTTCTCAACAACTGGAGAGCCGCAGTTTGAAGACCCTGCTCTAGAATAATGAAAATTACTAAAAAATTTAGAACCCAATTTACAATTAATACCAGTTAATTCTTTTCTATAAGACTGACAACAAGTGTGTCACAGGAAGGAAAAAAAAAAGAAAGCGACTTGACGCCCTACAGTACATGCTGTGGGATTCAGCAGGTCTAATCAATGTAACTGAAGAATAAAACCAAGCTTAGAAAGAAAAACAGAATAAACCGATCAGTGATTTTTTTCCAAACACACCATTGTTCATTGTACAGCAATTAAGTACAGGGGTGGCCCAAAGATAGTGTTTTTTTTAAAGGGGTTGTCTCACTACATTGATTCATCTTACCTCAGTTCTTTTCTCTTGGTTTCATTTTGAATTCAGGGGTGTGTTTACGGTCTTCTACTAGGCTGCAGTAGAAGCCAGGTCTGTAGCTATAGCAACCAGTGCTATAGAGATTGAACAGGTCTGTAGCTATAGCAACCAGTGCTGGCAGCCTATCAAGAGACATCAAACAGGTCTGTAGTAATAGCGACCTGAAGAGCTGATGCAGACCATAAAAGAGGAGATATTTCAGAATAGGTAGGATACTATTAATGCACATATATCGCAAAGTGACTTGTTTTTGCAGGATCTTTACCATAAAAAGAAATCCTCGTAATGAGACAACCCCTTTAAGTCTGCTTTGGGCATTGGAAATGGTTTACTAATACAACACTAAGTGACAGGTATCGGGTGCTGTTAGAGGTTCCTCAGACTCACCAAAACATGAGCGGCTCTGAAGAGGTAGCTGAACGGGTAATACAGCAGGTTGATGAAAGATGCTGCATAGAGGTCAGCATAACGCATCACTTGACTGGCAAAAAGGGTCTGCCGGGAGCCACTGCGAAACAGGCTTCCCATCATCCCATAGCACATGTCCATGTCATGAGTTACTTTCTGCATGAAACACAATGTGACAACGTTTGAGAATTAATCACTTGTTCTTCTATGGCAGTCTGCTCCTGGCATTACTCATCACAGACACTAGAGCAGAGGCCCCCAATCTCTTTATTTTACCTTGAAAGCCACAGTCAATTCTGAGAAATGTTCGGAAGCCACATTCAACTCAGAAATGGAGGAGACACATATTAAACGTGGAGAAACAAGAAAATATGAAGATGCAAACATTTACAGATACATATCTCAGTGTGAAATTCAGCAGTTCTGCAAGACAAGGTGGCTCCAGGCCTTCACTGTATAAAACAGACGGACTGAAATGGAGAGAGCTGTACAGTGGTAAATGCCTACTTTAGTAAATTGTGTTAAAAGGGTCTCCTCGTTTCATTAATTAGCTTTAAAAAGGTGAAGACTATTACCAAATACATCGCTTTTCTGATTTTGCTTCTATTCAGACTTAGGAGCAGATCTTATCTCCTGCTTTTGTGCACAGGCTTCCTTAGTTACCAGCCACCTCTCTCCTCTTAGGGCTCATCCACATGGCACAGGACAAATACTGGTCGGTTTATCCGACCGGTATTTGTCTGGTTTGTGTGCCGTGCACACAGCCGCGAGGGCGTAGCTTTTCTCCGCGATTAGCGGAGAAAAGCCCTCCACCTTCACATTGAGATGTTCATAAACTGTCTGGAAACCGGACGGAAGAATTTAAAATCAACAATGTTTTTCGGGCCGTCGGAAGACCTGTGCAGTGGGGACTGCTGCACGGGTTTTCCATAGAGGCCCCATGTAAAAGTTTGTGGCCGGTTTTTCAGACGGTTTGCAAAACCGCAAATCGTCTGAAAAAACGGCTGCAAACCGGTGCTGTGGGGACATGGCCTTACAGGTGGAAGCAGTGGCGACTCCTTACTCTGTTATCCCTAAAGATGGGAGTTTGCTTACATTATTAACTGACAAGCTTTAACTCTTTAGAGCTCTGTAACTTTGTGCACTGTAGACTACATACTTCCAGCACTCATGTTTCCTTCCCAACTGGGAAAAACCACTAAGAATAGCAGAACGATATGTCAATCACTGCTATAGAAGCACCCACAGCCTGACCAGAAGTGCGAGTTTGAAGCTGCCCATGTCTCTGTAAAACAGCATGGTGAGACAACCCCTTTAATTAAACTTGTATTTTCCATGATAGAAGACTGCTGACATTTCTTTTTTTGTTGCTGCATTGTGTTCCTTTGTAATTCCTTCTGTAAGCTTAAAAATATATTGACAACTGTAGTCAAAGTAGGGACAAGCCCCACTTACAAGGGAAACAACAACAACACTTGTGTTCTATGATACTCCAGTATGGTTATGGAACAAAAGTATATTACTAAGAGGGGCATGCCGGAAGATAAGGGGCTTTTTAAACAGTTTTGCTTGAATAGCTCCCCATCGGGTTCAGCCAAACTTGTGAAGAATTACAGGATGTTCTGAACCCAAATTATTTAATGCTAAGTTGGGGTTAGGGACTTTTATGTGTGAACTTGCAGTTCTGCAGCACTTCTGGTCCAATGTTACTTCCAGTTAACATAGCATAGGGGTTAGAAATGTCAGGTGTAAGACTGTTTAAAAACCCCTATCCCCAAGTTAGATATTAACAACCTGAATTTGAAGCGCTACAGATAGCTAGCATAAGTAGTATTATACCATCTAGACTGGTGCTGTTCAAAGGATAGGATGTCACCAATATTGTCAATGTGGGTGTCATATTATGACCATGGGAATATGAGAGTCCCGAAATTGAGCAGTACAAATGCAACAGGCTGGAAGCTGTTTTTAACCTCTTTTCGTATTGGTAATTATTACCTTTTCGCTCATTTTAATTCTCATGTTCCCATTTTCTGTAATTTTTTGTCTTACGAGTAGTAAAAGGGGTTTTCTCACTACAACGATTAGCTTTCAACATCTAGGTACATGTAACTGAAGACCAGTACTAAATACATTGCTCTTTTGATATTGCCCTGATCAAAAAAAGATGAGAGATTTTATTTTCTCTGAGCGCACACAAGTGTCTCCAGGTTTACTGCTTATGTCGCCCTTCCTAATTAGACAAGTCTTTATCTCTAAGGGTATGTTCACACGGCATATTTGCGGGCCGTACTTCAGTGCCTAATTGCCCTGCAATGTGCCTGAAGTACGGACCGCAAATACAGTAAAATCATACCACTCATTGAATGATATGATTTGACAGTGTATTCCCAGACACGTACTGAGTGCCGGGAGAAAGAAATGACAAGCGCCGGGGAAAGGGAGGGTGGATGAAGGCCAAGCTGGAGAAGCACGCGCTGACCAGCGCGTACTTCTAGAGCAGCAGGCATATAGAATCGCGCACAGTACGTGTGAACTTACCCTAAGATTAGATTCTTTACCTTGAAAAAACACTTATTTGAATCCTTGGAGGTCCTACAGCTTTGTTTACTAGATTAAATCTCCTGTAGCCATCTCACTGTAACAGGCTAAGATAGGAATAGCAGAGCTGATATGCCAGTCATTGTTATAGAACCACCCACATTCTAACCAGGAAGTGCGAGTCTTAAGCTTCCTGTGACTCTGTGAAACAACATGGTGAGAAAACCGCTTTATCGAACACTGCAATAAGACTTCTTGATGTGAGTTATGAGCTTCCTTATTTTGGGCAAAATATTAACAAATACCTCAGGTTTTTTCACTTCTGTACAGTCATAGCCAAAAGTTTTGAGAATGACACAAATATTATATTTTCACATGATCTGTTGCCCTCTGGTTTTTATGTGTGTTTGTCAGATGTTTTTATTTACATACAGAAATACAAGTGCAATCATATTATGATTAACAAAGCTTTTATTGACAGAATGGTTAATGCAGCAAGTCAAAATTTGCAGTGTTGACCTTCTTCTTCAGGACCCCTGCAATTCTCCCTGGCTGCTCTCAAACAACTTCTGGACCAAATCCTGACTGATAGCAGTCCATTCTTGCACAATCAATGCTTGCATTTTGTCACCCAAATTTTTTGGTTTTTGTTTGTCCATTCGTCTCTTGATGATTGACCACAAGTTCTCAATGGGATTAAGATCTGGGGGGTTTCCAGGCCCTGGACCCAAAATTTTCTATGTTTTGTTCCCTGAGCCATTTAGTTATCACCTTTGCTTTTTTTGGGAAGGTGCTCCATCATGCTGGAAAAGGCATTGTTGATCACCAAACTGCTCTTGGATGGTTGGGAGAAGTTGCTCTTGGAGGACATTCTGGTACCATTCTTTATTCATGGATGTGTTTTTAGGCAAGACTGTTAGAGTGCCGATTCCCTTGGCTGAGAAGCAACCCCACACATGAATGTTTTTCTGGATGCTTTACAGTTGGCATGAGACAAGAACTGGTGGTATCGCTCACCTTGTCTTCTCCGAACAAGCTGTTTTCCAGATGTTCCAAACATTCGGAAAGGGGATTCATCAGAGAAAATGACTTTACCCCAGTCCTCAGCAGTCCACTCCCTGTACCTTTGGCAGAATATCAGTCTGTCCCTGATGTTTTTTCGGGAGAGAAGTGGCTTCTGTGCTGCCCTCCTTGACACCAGGCCTTGCTCCATGAGAATCAGCCTCACCGTGCGTGCATAAGCACTCACACCTTCCTGCTGCCATTCCTGAGCAAGCTCTGCACTGCTGGTAGCCCGATGCCGAAGCTGAAACACTATGAAGAGACGGTCCTGGCGCTTGCTGGTCTTTCTTGGGCGCCCTGTTGCCTTTTTGGCAACAATGGAACCTCCCTCCTTGAATTCCTTGATGATGCGATAGATTGTTGACTGAGGTGCAATCTTTCTAGCTGCGATACTCTTCCCTGTTAGGCCAGTTTTGTGCAGTGCAATGATGACTGCACGTGTTTCTTTAGAGATAACCATGGTTAACAGAAGAGAAACAATGATGCAAGGCACCAGCCTCCTTTTAAAGTGTCCAGTGGTGTGATCTTACTTAATCTGACAGATTGATCTCCAGCCCTGTCCTCATCAAACCCACACCTGTGTTAATGGAGCAATCACTGAAACGATGTTAGCTGGTCCTTTTAAGGCAGGCCTGCAATGAAGTTGAAATGTGTTTTGGGGGAAAAAGTTCATTTTCTAGGCAACTATTGACTTTTCAATTAATTGCTGTTAAGCTCGTCACTCTTTATAACATTCTGGAGTATATGCAAATTGCCATTATAAAACCTGATGCAGTAGACTTTGTAAAAATTAACATTTGTATCATTCTCAAAACTTTTGGCCGTGACTGTAGGATTCAGTTTGGCCTTGGGTATAAGTACTCTGTGTGGTGAAGGTACTGGGCAGTCCAATTGATGGGACCAATATGGTGTAAGCCAGCATGGAGCACTATGCATGAACACATTACTGGCACCCTACAGGTACTTGCATGTATAAAGCTATGCAGTCATCCAGCTTAGGGACAGCAGGTGTGTGAGTGGCTGTCTATCTGTGTAAACCCCCTTATAGACAATGGTGGTATCTTGGCTTAGGTGCTTGAAATGGTTTTTTTGAACCGGTTCCAGTATCACCAGAGATGTTTATTTTTTGATATTAAGTGTTAACTGGTGTAGTGTTCCAGGGTGTTGGTTTAGTGGGCCTAAGCCATTTAGTGTGGAACAAATACTTACTTACACAGCAAACATCTAGGTACATTAGTACAGACATACTACTGCCACAGTATTTTACCGCCTAAAGTCAGTATAGCGACACTATATAATTGAGACCAATGCAGATGCGGCAAATGGTGACAGAATCAGGAGGCTCCCATTTTTTTAATGGGAATTCATGCCCTTGAAGTGAGGGCACCTGTCACACAGGTTTTTCCCTTACTAACAGCAAAGAAATAAAACTCATTCAGTTCCGAGAAGTTATCTGCTTTTCCTCTGCAGACTTTCCAAACATGGTGAGTAGGGAGGACGATCACGACTTTTACTGCTAAAATATGACACTGCAATGGCCCAGTTTAATCCAAAACCCAGAATGGCTAACTTAAAAAAGGTTTTCTTTGCACCTACGTAACATAACATAAGATGTTGGAGGAATCCGTTCAGTCATTCATTCTTCCTGTCTGTTCCTTAAAGGGGTGTTCTCACCACATTGATTAGCTTTAAGTGTGTAGGCAAAAGGTAAAGAATATTACCAAACACATTGCCGTTCTGATTTTACTTTGTTTACACAAGTTCTCCTAGGTTATCGACTAATCTCTCTCCACTCCAGTTTCCCTGTGTGACCATGGTGTTGTCACTTCCTGCTACGTGTTCTCTCCAGCACAAGAGCCTGGTCATCTATATTAGGGTATGTTCACACGGTGTAAATTTATGCTGGTTTCGGGTTGTATTTTGCGCTGAAATACGCCCCAACATACGCTCATTCATTCCAATGTAAAATATGCACCTTCATTCACACAACGTGTATTTTACAAGTGTAATTGCACCGTGTATTTTGGGACACTTTTATTGGCGTAAATTTAAGTGCCTTGTCAGTACTTTAGGGGTTTATGCCAGTAAAAGCCCATAGAAACAATAGCGGAGAGCATTTTCTGTGCACAAACCGCGCTAAGCTCCACTTTCACTTCGAAATATAACTCTCATTAGGTGTATTTCGAAGAATAAATTTATGCCATGTGAACATACCCTTACTGTAGCCTTGTGCACTATAATTTACAAACGTCCTGCACTTACATCACTGTAACAGGCTCAGTTAGGAACAGCAGAGCTGACATGCCAATTACTGCTGTTGACCCACCCACAGCCTAAACAGGAAGTGTGAGCCTGAAGCTGGCAGTGCAGAGCAGTGAAAGAGCTGTGAAACAACATGGTGAGAACAACCCTTTAAAGCAGAGCCGTAAGGTGACTGACTACAACAGAAAACCATCATCAACGATTGTAGACCTACACTGTATAATTTATATGTTTACCATAACTTTAAAGTCGCTTGTCTATGGTATGTTTGTAATCCCAACAAAGCCGTGTATGACACTGAATGCCCAGTGCATGGTGCCCATGTGAATCAATGTGCAATTGTGTAATACATGGCCAGACAAAGTTAGGATGGAAGCCGCTCTAATTGGATTTATGCGCAGGCGTATATGGGATAGTTTATTGTCAAGACAACTACTTCAATGAGCAAAGGTGTATGATCATTAGAATTAGGCCAGAAGAGGAACTTGCTATTATTTTAGGTCCAACTACCTAATTTGTAGTTTTAAATTATATTGTGAATTATCTGCATTTATATCAGATAAGTAATACTGGTGTAGAGGTTCAACGCATTAGAATATGAACTCACTAGTACCCTTCATAAATACATGAGGAGACACTGGGCCACATTTTCTAAGCAGTTCATGTTGGTTTTCCGTGTAACGGGTGGAAGAAGTCAGAAATCAGCCTCAGGTGTGACATAAAAGAGGGAGACCTTGTCTACAAATTTCAGTTAAGTTTGCTACTTATATTAAATATTTTGTGCAAATCTACATCTGCTCATAGCAGGCAGATTACATTTTTTTTTTTTTCCTGATGGTCTTAAACATGCCCAAACATAGGAGCAAGTGCCTTTTCATAATCCTGGCACAAATTACTCAAACTTTTTACTGTCTTAGGCTTAGATTGCTCTTAATGCTTAAACATTTTTTATAATCAGAATGCAAATAAAGTGTTAGTAACTACAACATGCAATACCTTAATTCTCCTCTGGATGGAGCTGATGTCAGGCCTCTCATTGCTGCTACTGTCCAAATGCCTGCAAAGTTATGGTGCAGCATTAGTGAAATGTTCATATGGAGTGATTGCATATAAAAGGTTTAATAAAGATCGTGTTCTTGTATATTTCTGTTGTGCACTAATACAGCATTACAGAATCTGTTATGTCTGGGGCCAAGAAGTAATGCACAGGTCAGTCTAGGAACCAACAGTCAATGGCCACTTTATTAGCGACCCCTGTCCTTTTACCAGTGGAGATTAATGGCGACAAGTAAGAACGGGGCTGCACCAGAAGTCCCGCATCTTTTTAGTAAAAAAAAACTAGCCCATTTCACTATATTTTTAAACAGGCGAACTCCAATATCAGGCGCATTACAGATCGCACGTGGCACTTTGTAATGCATCTGAGATCGGGGGGCGTGCTGGAGGCGTGTCGCACTACAACCATACGAATCTACATATTTATAGCTTCAGTACAGCAAATCTAGGCACATTACTGCTGGAACAGGTAGAGCACTTTAAAAGTGGTTTACCTGAGCCAGAATTGTCGCTTTGTAGCAAGAAAGCGCTAAATCTATGAATCTAGGTTCCTAGATTCAGGCACATTCTACACTACAAATGCGCGCAATAGAAATGATGACTGGGTGCCGAAAATCATACATTTCGCACTTAATGTATGGATAAGGAATAGAGAATGCTACTTCTTGAATTAAGAATTAGCTAACACGGGACGTATTGCTGGAGCGCTAAGGGGACCAAGTAACTATAAATTAAGTTACCGCATAGGTAAAATGTAATTCATTTCATTAAAAGTCCATTACGCATTTCATCTGATGAAGCGGGAGTGTACCCCCACGAAACGCGTAATGGACTTTTAATAAAATGAGTTACATTTTACCTATGCGGTAACTTTTAATTTATAGTTACTTGGTCCCCTTAGCGCTCCAGCAATACGTCCCATGTTAGCCAATTCTTAATTCAAGAAGTAGCATTCTCTATTCTTTATCACTCCTTGGAGTCCCATGTGGATCCTCGGCGGCGATGAGCCAGAGCTGCTTCTATACACCATACGAGTGGATGATAAAAGGCGCATCAGCGAGCTGTACCGTGAATGTTCTACAGCCGAAAAAGGTGAGCACTCGACCTTTCATACCTTTCGAGTTCTTGTATTAAAGGATTTCAACTGCGCTCTTTTTTTCTTGTGTTCCGCCTATCTCCCAGATACCTGCGCCTGAAAATAAGCAACTCGGCGAGAGGCGACCGCTACTTAATGTATGGATAGAACATATGACCCTGAAGTGTGGCCTAAAATCAAGTGAGCAAGTAAATTGAAAAACCCTAAGGGCTTGTTCCCACAGAAATCGTTTTTGGATGGTTTTCGGTTTTTCTGTCAAGCAAAGGACTTGTATGGAAAACCTGTGCAGCAAACCCCACTGCCCGGATTTTCCACCGGACGGCTTTTTAGACCGCTGGCGGTCTGAAAAACATTGGACATGTTCATTCTTCCACCCGGTTTTTCGGACGGAACATTAACAGGTCAATGTGATGGGGGAGGGCTTTTCTCTGCTAACCGCAAAGAAAAGCCGCCCCCCTGCGGCCGTGCACAGAACATATAGTCCAACCGGTATTTGCTCTCTGCCGTGGGGGACGCGCACTTACTGCCAAGTGTCAACAGTTCAGGCTGGTGGTGGTGGTATATAAGTGAGAGGAATGCCTGGAGATAGATGTATGGAAAGTAGGGT
This sequence comes from Phyllomedusa bahiana, assembly GCA_025379985.1. NCBI lineage: Eukaryota > Metazoa > Chordata > Amphibia > Anura > Hylidae > Phyllomedusa > Phyllomedusa bahiana. The sequence goes on from JAODAL010011527.1 coordinate 64,841, forward strand.
TTATCTTAAAATTTATAGACCAAAAAGCAAATATCCCCTAAAATGTATACATATCACTGTTTTAAATTCTCTAAGACAAAAATTAAGGTAATTGGTACTGGATTATGATAAAGGACAGCAGCATATGGCAAAAATTACATAAAGATATGAACTCATCATGTAACTTCCATTGTATAATGTAGTGATGTCAACTTTTTGTCCAGACGAAAGTGGAAGTCCAGGTCTTGATCACTATTGCCACTTGTAATGGAAAAAACTTGGGAGTAGAAATGACTATCCCGGAAAATGCCCTATGCTGACCCATAGCGGGGTAACCACCCTGAAAACTGCGATCCCGCAAAGTGGGCTCTGAAAGCCTTAGACAACCTGAAACTCAGACATGTTTCTACAATTCACTGCTTCATCAGTGGGTAAATAAGCAGTAAATCCAATATGGGCATTACGTACGTACTTAAGCAGAGTTTTTCTGCCTGAGTATTTATTGCCCATATTGGATTTACTGCTTATTTACCCACTGATGAAGCAGTGAATTGTAGAAACATGTCTGGGATAATGGCAAAGACAAAGACCTGAACTACCACTTTCTTCTGGATGGACCAAAAGATGACATTACTGCATTATACAATGGAAGTTACCTGGGAGCCATATCTTTATATATTCTACCATACATTATTGTTCCTTATCATCCAGTATCAATTGTTTAAATGTTTGTCTTGGGAACTTTTAAACAGTGATTCTTTAGGAGGTATTTTTTTTTTGGCCTATGAATTCTCTTTGTATCCCATAGATACACATTTTTTTCTGTCGGCCTTATTTTAGGATTATAGCCAACAAATTTCACACTTCCATAGCACCTGTTGACTATAAGACAGAAGGAAACTTTCAACAGGACAATGCAACAAGGATTGGATTTGTTCCAGGAACATGTCAGCGAGTGGTCTTTGCTTCCCTTGCCTTCACAGTCCCCAAATCTTAATCCTATATCATATTCCTGGGAGGAGGCAGAACTGGTTGTTCAGAGCACATACACAAGTACCTCCACCTAATATGCGGCAATTGCAAGAAGCTATCCGGTCAACATGAGCCAATATCCCTGATGAAGGATTTTAACACCAAGTGGCATACCAAAATAAATTGCCGAGGTTCTGAAGGTCAAAGGAGGTCCAATACACTACTACACTTCTGTCCTGACTAAAGTGGCCATTCAGTATAGGTCAGCCCCCAGATATTATTCCTATATAGTATTTCAGGGACACGGTACAAACACGCAAGTACCTCCACCTCATTTGTGGCAACTGCAAGAAGCTATGGAGTCAATGCGCCTAACAAAGAATTTTAGCACCTAGTGGCATGCAAGGTTAGGGTATGTGCAGACAGCATCTTGGATACGTTTTTGCAATGCATAAAACGTATTGCGTCAAATGCATCTAAAATGTGCCACACAGTGAGGTACATATTTGGATACGTTTTCTGGACTGCAAAAAGGTATCCCTATAGTTTCTATTGCCTTTTCAATGTGTTAAACGGATCAAGAATTCACATGTCCGTTTAACGCAATGCAAAAACGTATGTAAAACATGTATTGCCTGAACGACAATACGTATTTTACATTGAAATCAATGTAAATCACACTTGAACGTTGTTAAATACGTATTGGGGTACATTTTTAAGTACGTAAATACGAATTTACCAAAGTCCATATGAACATACCCTTAAACTGCTATTGTACTATAGGTAGTTCCCAGCATAGTGGGTGGCCAATTGAACTTCAATCAAAGTGTTTGATAAGAAAACCCCTTTAGGTATGAAATAATCTAGTCTATCGGATATTATTGCTATACTTTACTGATGGCCCAAAGCTACAATAACTGTTAGAACGGACTTTGTCTACACAAATTTGAGTAATAACCAACAACATATGCATATCATCCCATGATACTTACTTATATAGTTCTGCCAAGAAAATGTCCAAGCTCTGGAGCTCTTCAAAAAGGGCTAAATCAAATAAAATCACAAGAGCTTATGAAGCACAGGACGTAATTAATGGACACAAACTAAAAATGGTGTCTTATTATAGGCAAACACAAAAAAGAAGCAGCAGAAAGTAAAAGAAAAACAAAACCACCAAAGCAAGAGCTGTCTTAGGCACAGAAAGGTACAGACACTAAAGACAACCAAACGTGAGACACTATGAAGGGAGACAAACTGCCCGAATCATGACAAGCAAAATCTGGATCTATTTCAACCAGCTTCCAAAGGGGTCTACTACTGGAGAGGCAGGTCCCTCTGTTAGCAAAGGAGAAATGACTCTGCCATTGTGCAAGCTTGACTAGACGTGCCACAAGTAAAATGACAAGTCAGTGAGCACATGAAGCAGCGTCAGGTGAAACTCATGATGGGGGGGGGACTAAGGACATGTCAAGGAACAGCCAAGATGGGGAGGAAAAAGCAGGGTGAGAAACGGAGCATAGAAAGTGAAGTCGGGAACCAAAGAGCGAGAAGAAAGACACCGTACATGTGCGTATTTAAAAATATACTGGTAAAAGATAAATTTTATTTGAAGCAGCACTCGAATTGTATTAAGGGGGTAAAAAATTAAATCTTACTTTTGGCATTCAGCAAAAAAGGTGGTGGACTCTTGATGAGGCACCTCATGCACATGTGATGCTGCAATCCTATGTAGGGTTAAAGTTCCTCTGGGTGACATGAAAACATGTCCTGCACAATATAAAGATTTTAACCCTCACCCTGCACTCCTCTGGCAGGGGGCATCTTCTGACTGTAACCAATATGCAGATACATATTCACTTTTGTCACTTGCTGACCTGCCCCTCTTCACAGATGGACACAATATGTATACTAAACAGACGAAAGTTACCGTAAAATGGTATAAGCTTACAGTAAAAGATACAAGCTTTATGGGGAGAAGTGCATAGCCTTTATAAAGGAAATCTTCATGTTGTTTCAGCATGAGGACCCTGTGCTTTACATCACCATGTTCTACATTAGGCAATTTTATGAAGGGAAAGGCACATAAAACACTTCCTCTACAACATCTTTCTGCCCTAATAAAGTATATAGAAGGAGAGTGTCAAGTTCACAACCTTTTCGGGGGTATGCTATGTGAAAACCTTAGGCCAAGTCTACACCGCAATGTTAAAGTGCAGTCCAAAATCCGACGGCGTTTTAACATTGCGTACCGCGGTTTTTCAGTGCAGGCTTGTGTTAAAAACCAGTCAGTTTTTGGATTTCCCCACCAGCCCAGAACATTGACTGTACAGGAATTCAACAGGAATCTGGTGGAAAATAGTGCGGGTTTTAAAGTCCGCCGGCTTTCAAAACCGACCAGGAAAAAGTCAGTGCTGTGTAGACTACAGCACGGATTTTCTATTCCTGTCTAGGGGGCACTGGTCATAGTCAGATTTTCAGCAGATTCTAAAATACTGAATCCTACCAAAAATCTGACCAAAAACCAGTGCTAATGTAGACATCGCCCTTGGCCTGGGTCACGTTTTTCTGTGGCATTTCGTTGTTCGCCTCTCATTTTTTAGAGGCAAGTGATTTTCTTTTGTTCATACTTTTTCATCCACTTTTTTTTTTTTAGGTTTCCCCATCTTCAAAGAAGTGTACAAAGAACATGCTGTATTTTGATGAAAAAGAAAAAAACATTACCATTTTGGACCTAAATGATACATAAAAAAAATAAAAACTTTTTTTTTTTTTTTTTAGGTTTTCCCCCTTTGAAGAAGTGTGGAGCAGCACTTTATTTTGAAAACAAATAAGAAATAAAAACTATAACATTTTGGACCTAAAAGCCGCCCCCCCCCTCCCAAAAAAAAAACCCAATGTTTGCTGTAAGACATTAGGTAAATATTAAATGAACCATGGACATCTGCCTGCAACTTTTTTTTTAGATGTATTTAAAAAAACAAAAAAACAAAACAACACTTCGGAAAGGAAGGGATCCCCTGTGTTCAGCTGTGTTCATCCTCCCAATTTAAAAAAAAAAAAAAAAAAAAAAAAAAACACAGCATCTTGCTGTACGGTAAGGCTATGTTCACACTGCGTAATTTCGGCGTATATATCGCCGTGTGTTTGCGCTCTAATACGGGTGAGATGCGCACCGAAATTACGGTAATCCCTAGTTCCCATAGATTCCGCCGCCTCTCCCTGCTTGTACAATACGATCGTATTGTACGTGTGGGGAGATGTCAATTACTCGCGGCAAAAACTCGCCGAGAGTAACGAAGGTCAAGGGAGCCAGCGGGCTGCCGTCCCTCCCGCGCAGCAGGAGTACGCGCATATTAGCACGAGCTCCCGAAAAACACAATGTACTGCGGCGCGTACCGTACACACCACAATACATCGTGTGAACATAGCCATACATGGAAACTCATAGAAGGTGATCCTCAGCAGGGGCCCCACCTCTATGAGACCACACTTTTTTAACATAGCATTTACAATGGACTCAGAGGCGAAACTCCACTTTTAAACAATGGGGTTTGCCAGCAATAAAAAATAAAAAAAAATAACCTGGAACTTATGAGTGATGGATCCCAATGCCAGAAGAAACTTTCTGATGCTTTGACCTCACACCTGCCCTAGGCACGGATATTCTAAGCAGCATAGGGTATTTTGTTCTGCTATCAGATATAATACCTATATTGATATCAGGGCTCATGCACACTGCCTTACTACAGATTCGTGTCATGACACACAGACCCATATCATTTTTTTATTTTGGAATATGGAAGATTCATATAAGGTTACCTCCCATCAAATGAAATCTGCATTTTACATATACACAGAGACAGCATGAGGAGACAAATTATAGGCCAGCTTCCTTCCCATAAAAGCTTGTATCAACGTCTATCAAACATGGGTTCCCCAGTAACCATATTCTCCTACAACTGAGCATGCAACAAAAGAATGCATTCTGTTACATCTATGCTCTACCCTTACCCCAATTATCCTCAATAAACATATAAAATTGTGTCTGTTTAATACAGTACGATTCTGGCTTCTCTAGAAACACATAGGGTTAAATAAAGGTTATCACCCCAATGCCTAGTATATTAACTGTCATATATTCCATGCCCTACTTTACATCAAATAACATTATTAACGCATTAGCTGCTATATTTACTCAAGTTAAATGATGCTTAAATGAATTGATAGCTTTGCATCCTATATTCTAAAGTAGTATAGCCAGCTGATGAGCTAGAACTCCATTATGATTCTACCATTACTATGGTTTGAGGTGCCTTACAGCTTTTGTCGGTCCAGACGTGAAGCTCCTGTGCCAGCTCGGGAATGACCAGAAAGGTTCTCCACCCCTGACGCTTCTTGGACTTCAGAATGTCTCCAAAGATGTGATCACCAATATACAGTATATCTTTTCCTTTTGCCCCCAGCAGGTCACACACGATATCAGAAGAACCTAAAAAAGAGTAAAAGTATTGTGAACAAAAGCAAAGGAACACCAACCAAGCTGTACGGTAAACTTCTAGATAATAAAGCACAAGGGAACTGGTGTCCATTCAAAACACACCCATTGGGGGAAAAAAATACCCTAGGTTGTTGGAATCAAATGAAACTTCTATCTGTGAATATAATGATGATAGATGCAAGGATAAATTGGAGAAGACTGCACAATACAAAATCCCCTGTTGGCTGTCTCTAGCCTTGATACAAGATAAGCTACACATAGGCATGGAGGTCTACAGATTCCATATGGCATTCTGCGGCACATTTGCCCATAGATGTTGCAGTTGGGCCTGTAGATTAAGCATGCTCATAGGCTGCCAAAGCTGGCATCCCAGCGGGTCCCATAAAAGCATGACAGGTGATGAGTATGGCGTCAGGCAGGCCAAGGAAGACATTCCTAGGAAACGCTTGCTGTGTGTTGGTGAACACTATTCTATTGAAAAATGCCAACTGGAAGCCCCAGCATGATGGGTAATACATGATTTTCTGCACATACTTCTGAGCTGTTAGTGTGCCTCATATACTACTAGGGGTAACAGTTTGTCGTATGTGATGGGTCCCCAAATAATTGCACAAGCAGTTGAAGCAGCGTGTTGATCCACAGCAAAGCCAGAACTACATATATGACATAGCAGCTATTGGGATCCTCACACTTTGCTATTGTGTATAAAATCACTGTGTGAATCATGGTCATAGAATATATAACTGATGAATTAAGGAAACGGTGCTTGGCTGTCAATGGCATGCCACCAAATTTCCAGGAGAAGGTCTCGACAGAGACCAAGAAGAAAAGAAGATGCCAGCTTTGCCTGTTGGTGAATCAAACAATCTCTACTGATGGTCCATCTGGGCGTTCTGGATCCGGTTTGCTGTGGGTACCTGACCTCATGTAACCACTGCTCCCAACACCTTGGTCAGAACAGCCTAGACGGCGTGCCATTCTTTGAAAAGACCATCCTGCTTTTCTCAGTCCAATGATGCACCCCCTCTTAAATTTTGTCAACTGGATAAAAGGTCTTTGAATGTGTTGCAGATGCATGTCTAGCAGTCAATGATCTCTGACCAAGAGTTACATTATCCAGCCCCTGAAATTCTTTGACAGGGCAGTGGTGAAGGCATTTTTACGCCTTCTTGTGGCAAGATGCAGTGTCTAATCAGATCACAGCAGTAACCATTTGCATATCTGCTTGAGACACAACTGCAAGCTTGGTTTTGCAGCAATCCAACATTTTTTTCTGGGTGAAATATTTTTTTTTTAGGTCAAGGAGTGTAATTATTGAGATAACAAAAAGGTATACAAATATTTCTGGGTATATACCAGGAACCCCATGGATTGTGCTTTAAAGTTCATTAATTGTGTTTTATATTCTAATTCTCTACAACGACTTAGTAGGAGAAACCAAAAAACTGCCAGTTTTTTTTTTTTTTTTTTTAAAGTGACAGCTTTTTGAAGTGATGAAATATTACAGAATCTGATAGAAAACTCATCAGTCTCTGCTCCCATCTGATCGACTTTGTTTTTCTTCACAGGTATGTCCTGCTGTACTACAAGTGCCAGCAACTCATTATAGCTACTGCTGTATATCATTGTTATATATTATTGTCCTGTTTTATGTTTTCTGGTATCTGTAAACTACACGGAAAACCCCAGCTCTATTCTCAATAATTACACCCGGTTTCTGTGTTTAGGAAAGGATATAGACCATATACCTTTGAAGTCTTTACTATCTTACTGTAACTCCACCCATTTCGGTCACCTGGATTCACTGATTTTAATCAGTGATCTGCACACACTATATATTGTAGGCCTCAGGTCTGCCAATGCTAGTATTTTAATTTCCAGTTTTTAAGTGACAGATTTTTTGAAGTGATAAGATATGACCGAAATTGGCAGGAGGCCAGGAATTATCACCTTTCTTGTGAGTACCTGGTCTCTATAAAACACACTTTATTCACCATGCTCACTGTTGCAACCTACTTTGCAGTCATTTGCCTCCTGTCCTACCACCCAGTCTTGCCCCCTAATAATGCTGTCCACATCAGCTCCTCTCTCCTTTTCTCACCCATGCACACTTCTCATGATTTGGCTTCCAGTACCATCTCTACAGTGATGACACTCAATTATACACCTCTTTCCGTGACATCACTCCTGCTCTGCTACAAAACACCAGTGACTGTCTGTCCATTGTCTTTGACATCATGTCCTCCCTCTATCTTAAACTAAACCTCACTAAAACTGAACTTCTTGTCATTCCACCATCTACGAACCGACCCCACCCTGGCTATTTCTGTTTCAGTGTGTCGTACCACCACAACTCCTAGGCAACAGGCCCGCTGTCTTGGGTTTACACTAGATTCCGATCTGTCCTTCACCCCCTATATCCAATCCCTTGCCTGCTCCTGTAACCTGCACCTCAAGAACATCTCCAGAATCCCTTTCTCACGGTGAAAACAACTCAAACTCTCATTGCTGCTTTCATTCCTTCTTGTCTTGACTGCTGTAACTCCCTGCTTATCAGTGTCCCTCTCTGTAAACTCTCCCCCCTCCAATCTGTCCTGAATGCAGCAGCCAGGCTCCTCTTTCTTTCCAGCCGCTATACTGATGCCTCTACCCTGTGTCAGTCACTGTACTGGTTGCCCATTCAGTACAGAATACAGCATAAAATAATCACTCACCCATAAAGCTCTTCATAGTGCTGCACCCCTCCTACATCTCCTTCCTCATCTGTCTACCACCCTACCCGGTCTCTCTGCTCTGCTGTTGATCTGAGATTACATGCCTCAGTCATCCGAATCTCCCATGCCAGTCCCCGAGATTTTTCACGTGCTGCGCCAGTTCTCTGGAACAAGCTACCCTGTACAATCAGGCACAATCATAACCCTAACAGTTTTAAGTGCACCCTGAGAATACATCTTCTTAGGCAGGCCTATCAAGATCCCTAATTGCTAACCCCCACTTTCTATCACACACACTTCTATCACTCCCTGCACTTGGACACTCACATTATCTGTATATAGATGTATATAGATGTATGGTCTGGGTGGCAAGATCATCCATTTTTTAAGTAAACAACCCCATATTTATATGGACCAATAAGTAAACTGAGCACTTCTTACCCTTCGTCTCACCCATATACCATAATGGATTGTAAGCTCTTGCAAGCAGGGCCCTGACACCTTGTGTCTGATCTGTAAGTAGCTTTTTAATGTGTAACATTTTGGTTTTGTCTGTAGTTCTACTCCTTGAACTGAAAAGTGCTGCAGAATATGTTGGCGCTACATAAATAAAGATTATTATCATCAAAGCTGCAATGTGCTATAGATAACAGAACTTCCTGTGACTAAAGCAATAAAGGTATCTTTATGGTGGTCATCCAGACATGAAGAGAACAGTTTCTACTCATGCTATAAATCCCAAGAAAAATAACATACTGTGTTCAGCTTAACATATGCGTGCCCCATATACCTAAGTAGGTGGCAAGTTTTTACATTTTGTTCATACCTCCAGAATAGACTATTCCATGCTGCAATGGTCCAGTATAGGTGCCAATTTTCAGTTTGCCAGTGTTCTGAGGATGAAAAGCAAATTGAAACCACCTTCATTATAACAGATCACACACAATGCTGGCAGGTTATTTTTAGGCCTCACCCATCATAATTTAACACAGTCAGTCTGGAAAGTGCAGACACAGAATACCATTTTTTACAATACTACACAATTCACTACTGAATAAAAGATGCCATCCTTAAAATCTAATCACGTTGCAGTGTTGAACTAGCATGCCTTGGACCAAAATCAGAGGAAACGATTGTGAGGTCTTTTCATCAGGCAACGTAAAACATGTGCATATCTAATACATCCAAAATGATGCCGTTATCATGGTGTCCGCATAGTCATCAGGCTATACTGCTTTATATAAGGGAAACGTCCAATAGGTCCACTCTCCTAGCCAAACAGCACAAAAATATTCTACTATTTGGCTGATAGGAACGATCAGAGAAAACTCAGGACATAGTTTAAGTCTGGTTGATTCACCGTTCACATTTTTATTCCTATCAGCCACTCAGCACAGCTTTTTGTGCCATTCTGTTTAAAAGGCGAACGGACTTTTATCCATGGTATGCTGCCTTTATACAGTGCAGTATGGTCTGATGAGAGATCCACTTTAAAGGGGGTGTATCGTTACAAAGATCATAACTCAGATTATGGGGACAGTAAAAATAAGCACTTTTGTAATTGGTTTGCATGACCTCAGTCACTTGGTTTAGCAGATATGACCTTTTCTATGCATCTGTTGTCTCTTTCTGCTGTGATTGGCTAGTTGGGACACACCCTGGATCCCGCCCATGGACACACCCCCTGCACCGTGATTGGCTGATTGACATTTCATTCAGCCTGTTGGGACATGTCTCCAGACAGGAATCGCATCGGACACGCCCCCTGCGCTGTGATTGGCTGGCTGCACACTGTGTTTACTTCTCTCTGAGCTGTTAAAACCGAAAGTAAAACCAGCTATATGAGAGGGCTGCTGGCTGTATACTCATCTCCCAGCTCTAAGGTGAATGATCTGGGTAATTACTGGCTATTTAACTCATAGATCCCTCATATAACACAGTCTTATATTCTGTGCTCCCTCCATATAACGCAATCTTAGTCCTCTGCCTGATAACAGGGGGAGAGGAGGGGGAGGGCAGTGTGCATTCCTCCATATTACACAGTCTTATATAGTCCCCTGCCTGATAACAGAGAGAGGGGGAGGGCAGTGTTCATTCCTCACATGTGTTTCATCAGTTCAGGCTGTGTGTATAACTGGTTATAGCACAGCAAGGAGCATGTGGAGCCAGCCTGGAGATGAAAACTCTGCAGACACACAAGAACACTGCAGAGGGCGGCAGATCTGTTCTGTCCAGACAACCTTCTGCTTCCCCTGTCTCACACAGAATGATGATGTCACAGGACTTCAGTGAGGAGAGACACACCTCCTGGCAGGAGAGACACGACTGCTGAGAGGAGAGACTCACCCCTGGATTTTTAATTCAATCTCAGAGCACGAACGGTTCAAACAATAAAACCTCTTTAACAAATCCAAACAAGTAATTTGTGAATAAACCCATGAGAACTTTTCCTACGAGCAAGTGATGGCCCCCAAAACCACTTTATATTTGTTAATTGTCTTCTGCTGGACCTCTGGATGTGGTATCTTGGTTGGCCAGTCCAACCCGGTCATGGTGCAGTAAATTTTAGGACTAGACGGATTACCATGTGTACAACTAACATTAGTGGTGATGTAGCACTGACATGCACCATCATGCCTCATGCTGTTTCACTTTCTGGCCTATTTCTATAGCAGGAGTAATCATTCAATGAGCTTTTTCTTCTCCAAATCGAGGATCAAAACTTTGAGATGTTAGCTGTTTCTGCAGAACGCCTACTCTAACCTCCCATCCCCTTCCTAGCTATATTTATATATATATATATATATATATATATATATATATATATATATATAATATATATATAATATATATATATATATAATATATATTACAAATTTTTTTTTTTTTTTTAACTTAACCTTTGGGCGACAGCTGCCTAAATTCAAAGGCTGATTTAAAGAGATCGGCATATTTGGTGTATGTAATAAGAAATGCAAAGAGAAAAACAAGAGAAGCACTTACAGTATCTACTTGTCTCAGCACTGTTCCTTCCCCAAAAAATAGAGGCTTTCTTGCATCTACTAAAATTAAATCAAAATACGACTGCCAAAGCCGATGATGGCTCCCGGGCTGCACAAGAAGAAGCCAGAGACATTATTGTTATTCTTAATATGGCATAAATAAAAAAATAAAAAAAATACACAAATGCGGCTAAAATAACCCTGAAATTAAATATATTTAGCCTAATGCAGACATGACTGTGTTCATCCGCTGTATGCCTGCCTTGGTCTGTTGTGATTGTATTACTTTAACACGGCTTTTTAACAAAGAAACAATTAGGCCATGTTCACACGGCTTAAAATGGGACATATTTCAGTCCGTAATTACGCGCCGGAGTGCGCAAATTACGGCTGGAATACGTCCCAGTCATTACGGTAATCCACAGATCTCATAGAGAACTATGGATTACGTCTCCTCTCCCTGCTCGGCGAATCCGCCGGGCGGGGAGATAAGTGACATGTGAATTACCAGCGGCGTATACGCGCCGCTGGTAATGCAAGTCTATGGGCCGGCGAGGTGCCGGCCCCCTGCCCCCGTCCTCACGGCGTAATTGCGGGGCGTAATTACGCCCTGCATTTAAGCCGTGTGAACCTAGCCTTATACTCCAAAGCAAATAAACAAAAAAATAAAGTAGAAAAAAAAAAGAAGCTTAAGGCAATGTACACACGGCAATGACTGGGACGTATTTCAGCCCGTAATTCGCGCCGTACTGCGCTCAAATATGTCCCAGTCATTACGGTAATCCACAGTTCTCATAGAGAACTATGGATTACGTCTCCTCTCCCCACTTGCACAATCCGCCGAGCGGGGAGAGAAGTGACATGTCAATTGAATGAAGGTCTATGGGGCCGGCAGGCTGATCCCCTCCTCCCCCATGCTCCGGAGCATACGGCGTAATTGCGGGCGAAATACGTCCCACAATTACGCGTGAATAAGCTGTGTGAACCCTGCCTAATGGTGACCCTTATTGGGTACCAGCATCTATATAATATTCAGAACTGACAGCACAACTCTTTCATTACCTCCCATAGACTCCATTAGAGAGAACCAGACATAGGCACATAAAATACCTTTGTGAAGCAACCTATTTGGATTACTTTTACAACAGCTGACAAAAAGAGGAGTTACTTAAAAAAAAAATAATAATAATAATATTCAAAGTGGTAACGGAAACAAAATATTTACATAGGCAACAAGAAAGGGAATTTAAAAAAAAAAAAAAAAAAAAAAAAAACAGGGCCCCAGAGCAAAAGTCAAAATAACTTCCTTCCAACTAAGTCAAAAGGGTTGTCTTATAAGGACATTAGGGCATCAAGAGTGGTCCCATGCTTAGTACCCCTTTATGATTCAGAACAGTAAGTCACTCTCTAAGTACTGTTCATGCTCTGGTGGACCTGAATCTTCTTAGTATTACATGGATAACATTCATTTGAGTGGTCATTGCCATGGAAATGTCAAGATCAGCCATTTACTAAGGAGCTGGACCTCTCTGGTCAGTTTATCTAACACTAAGTTTTGGAGGTGATAGATTTCAGAATTTTAGCTGCAAGTAACAACCTCTACGTAGCCCTAATTGCATATAAATCCAAACCACTTTTGTTTGACTGGAATAGGGTTGTATGAATCTGCATACAGTGCGCATCTACTGCTTAGCATTACCATACCTTTGGTCCATGTGCGAATTCAAACAAGTAGGTCATAATTTTCTGTAGGAGTAATAAATAAGACAAAATTTAGAATTTAATTACAAAATTTAACTTTGAAATTTAAAAAAAAATAATTGTTCACCAACTACACAACACAGCTAGAGTCAGATGTCAATGTGTGAAACCTTGAAAAAAAGAAAAGTTCCTAACGGCTCTAATAATCTTTACAACTTTTGTCTTACACTCACCATAAGCCTGAAATGTTGACAGATCCCATCAGTTTCAACAGGGTCCAGTAACAGCATCATTTTTGTGACATTTAATGTTAATGACCAGTTTAAAAGATGTAACCATAAGAAAACCCACTGAGGCTTTGGAAGTTGATGCCCTGAGATCCCAGACAGCCTAGACCAGGGGTGTCAAACTCAGGCTCAACAATCCAAATCTGTCCCACAGTGTAATTATATTTGGCCCACAAATAACGGTCTGGCAGTGCTTGTAGGAGAAGAGGAAGAAGCCAGAAGCTGTCATTACACTGCTGTCACTCAGTCCCTTCCCTCTGCATAAAGCAGAGAATTGACCATGTGGCGGGAGAAACAATATGACTGATAAGGCACAGCGGGCGACTGATGAGATAAGAGGAGCTCACAGGGAGAAACAAGGCTTTGGAGGCTCAACATTTAACCCTTTCAGCTCCTTCTCAGCCCCAGCATCTCTGCAGGCAGCAGGGTACTCCAAACGGTGATGCCGTGCAGCAGATAGTAAGCACTGTGAAGACTACTGGACACAGTGAATTAACTGACTGCAGCCAGTTCCAATAAGGTGGGTACTGGACTGTTTCTCTAGCATTAAGCACTTGAGGGAAAAGACAGGGTTCTGTCACGCTGCAGCCACACAGAAAGGGATGAGCAGCAGGATATCTTTCGCCTCCCACATAAAACACACACAGCTGCAGGATGTCTATTAACCCTTAGTCCAACAGTGGCAGATGCTGTCCTGAAGATTATTAACCAGTTGGGGGATCAGGCTGCAGCAGACTATAGGTGAGGAGGCTATAAGTATATGAGAGAGGAGGACCAGAGTAGCACATTATAAGTGAGGGGGCTTTAAGTATGCAAGAAAAGAGAACCATCAGCAGTAGTCTATATGTGAATGTCTGGGCCAGAGAACGTTATGTAAATGGGGCCTTAGTTGGAAACCCCTCTTTTTAAAATCTGTGTTTGCCAGAGGTAGGAGCTTTAGAGAGAATGATACCTTAACACCCATTCACTAATATAGCAGATAGCGGCTGCTGCTATACTCACAGTCAGCACCCACATTGAAGAGTTGCACAGAAATGTACAGCATGACGTGGGCAGGACCAAGCAGGGATGGTGGGGGTGGGCTTCAGAAGGAAGCCATTTCATCCAATGTTTCTTAACTATGCCCTGTATCAAGCAGTGTAGTAGATAGACAGAGATTGCAATCATCCTCGGATAAGGATTCTGCACTTAAGTGGATGCATTTTTTATTATAGTTCCAGTTCTGAGACACGCTACTTAGACAGACAGACATGTTAGCGTGTCTTCTAACATTTTGTAAAAAAAAAAAAATACTTGGGCCCTATGTTATACATATGCCTTAGCAGTTTTTAGCTGCCAGTAGATTACTATTTATTGTAAAAAACAAACCTATATAGCAGAGTACATCATGTTTAAAGTATTCATTGTGCACAAGCTGAATGCACATAAATGTAACGTGAACAGCCTCTGACTCTTCCTTCGTCCTGTCTCTTTAAAACCGTTTAATTATGTTACCACATTTAACTCACATAGAGAGAACTGTAATGTCTTGCTGGTACCCTGGTAACGTAAAGTGATGGGAATGTTTAATTAGCACTTACATGGGTATATTTATAGTCACTGTTTGTAAACAGAAAAACCTTTCCAACTTCATTCATGCGGCTCAGCAGGAGGGGCAGTTTAGGCTGGAAATAGAAGAAGAGAGAGAGTTAAAATCTAATATTCGACCGCAAGTGGAAAAAAATAAATAAATAAGTGTCTAAAAATAAACTGAAAATAAGAAAATTACCTATTTACCTATCGCTTCCAAAGCTAAATTCAACAACAAAAAGCAGAGAAAACGGTAAATCTAGAAGAAGATCACCTGACCTTCTCTGAAGGCTTACATCAGCAATCCAGGTCTCCTGCCACCAAGAATTGCTATTTTAAGGGCAAGAAAAATAATGCACTTACATCTTTCACAACAAACTTTGGCAAATTCTCCAGAGTCTTCTCCTTAAGAGATCCCTGGAAAACAGAGATATAAATTAAATGTCCTGCCAGCCAGACATTCATTGCAAATTCATTTAAAGAAAGAGAATTATTGAGGTCTTTCATAATATCAGAGCCGATAGCAAATGCAGCGTTGGGCTCTGTATAAATCTCCTAGGAAAAATAGTCATAGCAGCATTCTATATCAGTCATAGGGGTTGTTCACACAGCGTTTTAACTCCGTGTCCACAACCGCTTTTTAGATCCGTCTCGGGGACCGACAGGACGGACCCAGAGACGGATCTAAAAAGCGGATGTGAACACGGTGTTAAAACGCCATGTGAACAAGCCCATATGCTGAATCTGCAACAGACCACCACTGGCTTACAAGGACCATGAGGGGCGCTGTTAAGGCTACCGTTTAGCACACACTGCTATTTTGACAATGCTATTCTTTCTGTTAAACTATTTGTGCTGTCAAAAGTGACCTTGACTGACTCAGATCAATGAAGGCAAATATGAACACAGCTTTGCCGGAAAATAAATTGTACATTAGTCGTCAAAAAGGTGTGTCCTTATGAAGACTGATACTATGAGCACGGTGTTGTGAGTGAGGTGTTTGGACACTGTCCAAAGGGAATGGTAATAACCAGCTGTTCATTTATTTAATCATTTCCAAGAGTAATAACAGAGGAACAGCATAAGGATATGTTCACACAGTGTCTTTGCGGGCCACATTTCGAGGCATAATTGCACTGCAATACACCAGAAATACAGCCCACAACTACTGCAATTCATAGCGCTCATTGAGAGCTATAACTACCTGCCGCTTTCCCTGACTCTGGGATAATGTAGTGATATGCCACTTCCTCCCTGCGCTTACGCACCGGGGAAAATTACAGTGAATAGGGGCCAGCAGTCAGCCCTTTAGAAGTACGTGCTGGCCAGTGCATACTTCTGAAACGGCCATATAGCGACGCGCAGTATGTGCCACTATACGACTCCAAGAAAGCGCATGAACTTACCCTATTGCAGAGTTCCAGAAATGTTATTTCACTGGGAATTAAAATATTAACCAAAACAGACATCTTTATAAGAAGACCCAAGTCTGCAGATGGAGTCACAGGTCAGGATCTACCTTGTAATGAACCCAGTCCACAGCATCCCTGACATCTTGGAACATGCTCCGGAATGACATGAAGAGATCTCCATCTTTAAATCCCTTCTCGCAACTGCAGTATAAGGAAAAAACATTATGAGATTTGAAAGGTGACAAATAACATGAATAAATCAAAGCATATAGAAGTTTGAGATAGGAGTGCAGTAATAGACATTACAGGCATAGGCTAAACTGACTAATCAGCAGAGTATTACTACTGTGATCTTTTCTATAGACCGGTAACCTGAAATCCTAGATCGTTATAGAAACGAGCCCTTACCTTGTGTACCGGTCACAGTTGGTGAAGAAGTCAACCAGGCAAGCCAGCAGGTAGGTTTCTGGTGGGAAGAGAAATACTATAATTACCTTTCATACAGCAATGGAGGTCCATAAGCAAAACGGTAAGTATATCGATGAATCATGAGGTAACTTTGACAAAATATACAAAGGAATTATTTAGGCGGCATGTGACACAAGCAGGGCATATATACAATCCTTGTGAAGGGTTACAGTGGTGGTTGCAAGGAGCTCCCACTAAAGAGATAACTCGAGGCTTCATACTAGGTCTGGTATCCAGCTGAAAACAACATTTTGGAGACGTATTTTCAGCAGCTGTTTAAAAAGTCTGCTGCTCCAAGCCATTCAGAATAGACCATGTTGTTTGTCAGTAATTCTGATTGGTTGAGAGCAGTGAACAGATTAGGTTCATCTCACAATGCTCCTCCCAAATGTCCTTTTCAGTTAAACACCAGATACACTATACAACCACCCAATTACTGAATATAGGAAATTGTAGGACCCACTAGCATTCTTGTTTTATGTACCTTTGTCTTACTAAAGTGGTACTTTAAGCTTTAATTCTTCAATGTTAGGGTGGGTTCACACTATGTTAATGACTAAGTGGCAGGTATCCATTGCGTACCCTGAAAAAAGTACGACGGCGGAAGCCGCAATGCAGCAGCCCCATAGGGAGTAATGGAGTAGACGTAACCCTGCATGTTCTACGTTTGTTAGGCAGCATCTTACAGGACTCAATAGTGTAGTCTACTACGCTATTGAGTTCAGCAGGAAATATGTATGCGTTGGGAAATAGAGCAAAACGTAGCCCATGCAATGCTCTATTACTCCCTGGGTTGGGATATCCACCAAGATACCTTTTTTTCATGGTCCCCAGACAGATACCTGCAAAGCATTTATTAACCCTTATTATTATAAATGTTTCATCAGCCAGTATGGTAACTATTATCTGCTGTGAATACAGTGGGGGGGAAAAAGTATTTAGTCAGTCACCTATTGTGCAAGTTCTCCCACTTAAAAAGAGAGGCCTGTAATTGACATCATAGGTCGACATCCGCTATGACAAATGAGAAAAATTAGAAAACAAATCCAGAAAATCACATTGTCCGATTTAGAAATAATTTATTTGCAAATTATGGTGGAAAATAAGTATTTGGTCAATAAAAAAAGTTCATCTCAATACTTTGTTATATATCCTTTGTTGGCAATGACAGAGGTCAAACGTTTTCTGTAAGTCTTCACAAGGTTGGCACACACTGTTAGCTGTATGTTGGCCCTTTCCTCTATGCAGATCTCCTCTAGAGCAGTGATGTTGTGGGGCTGTTGCTGGGCAACACGGACATTCAACTCGCTCCAAAGGTTTTCTATGGGGTTGAGATCTGGAGACTGGATAGGACACTCCAGGACCTCGAAATGCTTCTTACGAAGCCACTCCTTCGTTGCCCTGGCGGTGTGCTTGGGATCATTGTCATGCTGAAAGACTCAGCCACGTTTCATCTTCAATGCCCTTGCTGATGGAAGGAGGTTTGCACTCAAAATCTCACGATACATGGCCCCATTCATTCTTTCATGTACACGGATCAGTCATCCTGGTCCCTTTACAGAGAAACAGCCCCAAAACATGATGTTGCCACCACCATGCTTCACAGTAGGTATGGTGTTCTTTGGATGCAACTCAGCATTCTCTCTCCTCCAAACACGAAGAGTCGTGTTTCTACCAAACAATTCTACTTTGGTTTCATCTGACCATATGACATTCTCCCAATACTCTTCTGGATCATCCAAATGCTCTCTAGCAAACTTAACACAGGCTCGGACATGTACTGGCTTAAGCAGGGGGACACGTCTGGCGGCATAGTGTGTTACTGAAGGTAGCCTTTGTTATGTTGGTCCAAGCTTTCTGAAGGTCATTCACTAGGTCCCCTGTGTGGCTCTGGGATTTTTGCTCACCGTTCTTGTAATCATTTTGACCCCACGGGGTGAGATCTTGTGTGGAGTCCCAGATAGAGGGAGATTATCAGTGGTCTTGTATGTTTGGAGTGTGACTGTTTGAGGTTGAGGACAGGTGTCTTTTATACTGATAAGTTCAAACAGGTGCCATTACTACAGGTAATGAGTGGAGGACAGAGGAGCCTCTTAAGGAAGAAGTTACAGGTCTGTGAGAGCCAGAAATCTTGCTTATTTGTAGGTGACCAAATACTTATTTTCCACCATAATTTGCAAATTCTTTCCAAATCAGACAATGTGATTTTCTTGATTTGTTTTCTCATTTTGTCTCTCATAGTTGAGGTCTATCTATGATGTCAAGTACAGGCCTCTCTCATCTTTTTAAGTGGGAGAACTTGCACAATTGGTGGCTGACTAAATACTTTTTTCCCCACTGTATGGTCGCACAGTGATGCGATTTCTCTTCTGTTTAATGCAGGAGCAACTGAATATGGCTACGGTCATTCACTCCTTTGCAGACATAGTAATGACTCCACAATATTCTGGCCCAGGCTCTTGATACCATAACACACAGCTATTCAAAGTGCTTATTTCTGTAGACCGGTTTTGTTTTTGGTATAATTTTCCCTATAATATTTAGACTACAGTGAAATAATGGAGAAAATCCATATCTAGGGCACATTACAGAAACACATATCTAGTGGCACATTACATAACGCATTATATTCACACACACGGATACCGACACAGATTTCAATGTTCTGAACAATGATGTTGTTACACGTATGTTGAGAAACAAGATACCATCTCCTACTTCGTTTGTTCCAATACCATGATCGTCACGATGGACTGACAATCTGCAACTCTGCAATCATGTGAAGAGCAGTGATAGCTGTAAACATTTCTGATATTCAAAAGCATTGCTTATTACTCTTAAAGGGGTTTTCCCAACTCCCTGACTAGCTTTAAACGTGTAGGCTAAAAGGTAAATACGGATGATTGCCAAATACATCGCTGTTCCAATTTTGCTTCATTTCAGAGCTAGAGGAGTTTTTAATCGCCTTTACACAAGCTTATCAAGGTTACAGACCACCTTTCTCTACTCTAGCAGTGACCGGGCTGGTGACTCCATGCTGTTTTTTACCAGTCAGATGGAGCTTATGTCTTTACGTCTGCTTTTATCCTTCTACTGAGAAAAAAAAACAACTTTTACCCTCAGAGTTACTGACCAGAGGGAAACTTTGTGCCATCCTGTTAGATATGTGTTCTGCAGAACCTGTGTATTCACGTAAGCGTCCCTCAGCAGCATGCACTTTTTTCTCTCTCACTAGAATCTTCCTGTGATGACAAATACAGCTCTGCAAGCTCACACTTCTAACCAAACATCATGCTTGGACAAGTCATTGTTTCTCACCACTCTTCCATCACCACTGTCCGTCTAGCAGGCACAGCTAGGTATAGGAGCTAGCGGAGCTGAAATGTCAGTCACTTCTGTAGAACCGCCCACAGCCTGCACAAGAAGTGGAAGTCTAAAGAAGAGTGAAGACAGCCTGATGGAACAACCCCTTTAAGTGACCCTCTAGTTGTCGCAGCATTCTGACATAACCTGTCAGAAGATGTGTCAATGTAATTTAAGCTTGAGGGCCTCCTAGTGTTTAAGAGACCTGAAACGTCCAATTCTTAGTAATGCTCAGCACTGAAGAGTCAGCTCCATGTCACACTTAAGACAGTGTTGTACTCAACAATCTATTCCTTTATAAAAAAAAAAAAAAAAAAAGATACAAAGCATAAGAGGTGTAAGTGTTTTATTACCTGGAAGATTAAACAGGGTGTTGAGAATGTAGAACCGATCTGTATCATCTCTCTGAATAAACTTATTGGGGTACTGCTCCCTAGTTTCAGGCCTGTGGAGAAGAGCAAACCGTTTAAAATCAATTACGGTATGTGTTCTGTTTCTCTGTATGTGTTTGATTGAGTGTGTTTATATGTACATAAAAGATTCCTTTATATAATAATATATTTATATATAATTTCTTAGTAATTCAAAGTTTATACTGAACCATACACTTCTATTATACAGGCAGTACCCGACTTACATCGTTCCGACTTCCATACGTCCCCTAGTTACAAAACGGAGTCTTATGGGGTGTGGGTGACATTCAACACTGAGTCACGCCCCATAATAACCAAGTGCCAGCATGCCACAGCTGCACATGAGATATAGAAAGTCAGGTGATATCTTCTAAAAAAGGCCACAGACAGCAAAACAAATGTAACAACCCTTCCCTGCACTATCCAAAACGAAAATTTTTTTTTTGCTGGAATTACATTTAATAATAAATATACCTGTTCCGACTTACATACAATTTCAACTTAAGAACAAACCTACAGTTCCGATCCCGTTTGTAACCCGGGGACTGCCTGTAGTCTGTTTTATTTCCTGGGCAGTTCCAGTGCTCTGTTTTGTAGGAGCCATAAAGACATTAGAAGCGTCAGTCCCAAAAAAGAGTCGCTGACTTTTAAATGACAGTGTTATGGGCATGGGGTGACCCGTGTAGAGGTCTCTGTACTGGGAGGAGAATTGAAGCTGTGACCATCATATATTTTCAATGGTGGAGACAATATTCTAGGACTCCATCTTTATATCAGAGGGGTTACCTGTGACTTCTTTGGAACAGGAAACATTAGGCAGTGTGTGTGTGATTTATATATATATATATATATATATATATATATATATATATATATATATATATATACACACAAACACACACACACATATAGCAGGGCTGTGGAGTCGGAGTCAGTGCCCATTTTGCAGGAGTCGGAGATGGAGTCGGTAACAAATGGACCGACTCTGACTCCCAAAATATATAATAAATTGTCCCACTTAGTTCAATGCAGAGACAAGAGCAAGAGGAATTGGGTCCGGCCAGTGCTGCTGCTCGATATCTTCAGCCTCATCACATGAGGAGTGTAATTGACGACATGGAGCAGGCAAAGCGCTGTCCCAGGGGAAAAGATTCCACTTCCATAGCAAACAGATTGACTAGATTTCAGCAAAATTTGTCACTTCATATTTACAATTTATTAAAGTTTTTGTGTTCAAAACATTCTTACCCTTTTGCTTGTCGATGTAAAATATATTTATAGGATATGACTTTAGAACTTGTGACATTCAGGCTCCATATCTCAACATCCACGTGAGACTCCCATTATTTTATAGACAATCATCTTGGTTATCTCATACATAACTTTTACCTTCAACTATTTAGCATATGCTTAGTTCTGCAGATTCTTGTCATGTAACTGCATTGTTACTGTTTAGCTCCTGGTGGTGGGACAATCTTTTTCTTCTTGTTACTACAAATTACAACATGTCTTCACATTCACTAATAGCTCAGTGTGTTATTAGGCTGATCCCCAAGCGATAGGTCACTGGTTCGAGCAGCCATGAAGATTTCCCAAGAAAAGAGAAACGGCATCATCCAGCTCACCGATAGCATCTCTTGGTGAAGAAAATTGCCAAACTGCAACATGTGAGGCCCTGACAGCTGGAAGAATATGAAATGAAGTCCATCCATTCCAAAGCCAAGAGGTGGACATCCAGGCAAAACAAGTCGGCTCATCACAAGGTCTATCAGTTCTAATGCTATAGACATGGCGGCGGAGGAGGGTCGTAGGCTTTGCGAGAGTGAGATCAGATGTCCATGCATGCACCGGGCGCATTACACAGGTCTGGAATGATGCCCGAAAAAAGGTGAAGAAGCCTCAACTTCAATCCCGTCATAAGAAGCGGCAGCAAAAAAGTATGAAAAATGTAAGTTTAGAAACAGGTGATTTGGAGCAAAAAGATGAAAGTCAATAGACCGGGCTCTGATGGGTGCAAATAGGTTTGGAAGAATAAAGGGAAAAGTGGGCTTATGGATCGAGAAACTGGAAGAACTGTCAGGTTCGGTGGAAGAAGCCTGAGGATATGGGGATGTTTCACAGCCCAAAATTTTGGCTACTTGACCAGGATCAATGTTGACCTCAATGCTGAGCTCTATGTGAGTGTCCTACAAGATGAGTTACATCATACACTGGGGTACTATGGGTATAAATAGGACGACAGTTTTCCAACAGGACAACGACCTGAAGCATATGTCAAGGTTGGAGAAGGAATGGTTCAATGACAATGAGGTAGAGTTGCTGTATTGGCCTCCACAGTCTCCAGACCTCAACCCAATCCAACACTTGTGGGTAGAGTTGAAGAAAAAGCTGTATTCGTATCCAAGTCGAGTCTGCACCAACATTGGGAATGTGTAGAAGAGACCTGGGATCAGTTTTTGGTCAAGACCTGCTTGAATCTGATCCAGAGCCCAGAAGGATTCAGGCAGTGCTGACGGCCAAATTTAGATATTTTTAGGAGCAAAACCATGGAGTAACAATGCAGTTACATGACAAGAATCTGCAGAACTAAGCAGATGCTAAATAATAAATAATGTATGTATAAGATATGTAAGATGATTGTCTATAAAATGATGGGAGTCTCGTGTTCAAAACTGCCGAGACCTGTGTGATGATGTCACTCACTGTTATCTCATTGAACAAACAGCAGGGGAAGAATTGTTTACAGGTCGGTTACTGAGGGAACTGAAATAGCCAGGGAGGTCATAAATTCACTTGTATCTCCTTAGGGAAAACAGAGGAACAAAGCAATGTATTTGGAAAATGTCTTTATTTTGTGTTCCCTGCAATTTGAAAGCTATTCTTTGTAGCGAGACAACCCCTTTAAGTCATAGTTGCCAACTTTTGAAAATGGAAAAGCAGGAGATTAAAGAGTGAGGCGCGTGTAGTGTGCTGCGGCAAAAATTTGCATGGACACGCCCATCTTTTTTGTGTGCCACGCCCCTTCAAAAAGCCACACCCACTCCACCTAACTGCATAATGGCTTTGGAAGAAAGCCAGGTAGATGCCCTTATAGCCAGGTAGTAGCCCCCCATAACCAGTACCCCACCAGGTCCCCCGTAGTGGCCCCCCTTACAGGCAGGTAGATGCCCCCTTTAGAAGCCAAGTAGTTGCCCCCTTTAGAAGCCAGGTAGTTGCCCCCTTTAGAAGCCAGGTAGGTAGTTGCCCCCTTTAGAAGCCAGGTAGGTAGTTGCCCCTTTAGAAGCCAGGTAGGTAGTTGCCCCCTTTAGTAGCCAGGTAGGTAGTGCCCCTTTAGTAGCCAGGTAGCGTAAAGCCTAGGCCCCCTTTAGAAGCGGTAGTTAACGTAGTGCCCCCTTTAGTAGCCAGGTAGGTAGTTGCCCCCTTTAGAAGCCAGGTAGTGCCCCCTTTAGTAGCCAGGTAGGTAGTTGCCCCCTTAGAAGCCAGAGAGTGCCCCCTTTAGTAGCCAGGTAGGTAGTTGCCCCCTTTAGAAGCCAGAGAGTGCCCCCCTTTAGTAGCCAGGTAGGTAGTTGCCCCCTTTAGTAGCCAGGTAGTGCCCCCTTTAGAAGCCAGGTAGGTAGTTGCCCCCTTTAGAAGCCACGTAGTTGCCCCTTTTAGTAGCAAGGTAGGTAGTTGCCCCCTTTAGAAGCCAGGTAGTGCCCCCTTTAGAAGCCAGGTAGTGCCCCCTTTAGAAGCCAGGTAGGTAGTTGCCCACTTTAGAAGCCAGGTAGTTTCCCCCTTTAGTAGCCAGGTAGTGCCCCCTTTAGTAGCCAGGTAGGTAGTTGCCCCCTTTAGAAGCCAGGTAGGTAGTTGCCCCTTTAGAAGCCAGGTAGTGCCCCCTTTAGTAGCCAGGTAGGTAGTTGCCCCCTTTAGAAGCCAGGTAGTGTCCCCTTTAGTAGCCAGGTAGTGCCCCCTTTAGTAGCCAGGTAGGTAGTTGCCCCTTTTAGAAGCCAGGTAGGTAGTTGCCCCCTTTAGTAGCCAGGTAGGTAGTTGCCCCTTTTAGAAGCCAGGTAGGTAGTTGCCCCCTTTAGTAGCCAGGTAGGTAGTTGCCCCCTTTAGTAGCCAGGTAGGTAGTTGCCCCCTTTAGTAGCCAGGTAGGTAGTTGCCCCTTTAGTAGCCAGGTAGTGCCCCCTTTAGTAGCCAGGTAGGTAGTTGCCCCCTTTAGTAGCCAGGTAGGTAGTTGCCTCCTTTAGTAGCCAGGTAGGTAGTTGCCCCCTTTAGTAGCCAGGTAGGTAGTTGCCCCCTTTAGAAGCCAGGTAGTGCCCCCTATAACTAATAAAAATAAAATAATAAATTCCACTTACCTCACCAGGCTCCATGCAGCACGGCCGAGGCTGACGACTGAGTACTCTCAGCGTCACAGGGGGAGCGAGTGCAGCCGCGCGTCACTCCCCCTGCGACGCTGACCTGTATGTACAGCGCACACCGGCGCTGGACATACAGGGGGAGAAGGCAGGAGGGATCGCTCCCTCCTCCCTCCTCCCTGCACAGTGACATGCGCCGGGCGGGTGAGCGGACGCGGCGGCCGCTTCACCCGCCTGTAGCAGTGGCCGGCGGCGCAAGAGTAGCGCAGCAGCGCTACTCTTGCGCCGCGGTAATTTAAAGAACCCCTGCTGGCGGCGGGAGGTTCGCCAACTCTGCCGGGAGGGCGGCGGGGAGGGGCCCAAATAGCGGGACCCCCCCGCCAAAAGCGGGAGAGTTGGCAAGTATGCCTTAAGTAGTAATAGTTTTGGGCCTTGGTTTTGTAGGAGTGTTTTTTAGTAACAATAATTCGTCCGGTAGATTTGCTCCATGTATAGGTGGATTATTTGGTGATTGTTATTTAGGGGTATTACACTGTCATATGGAGGTGAGCGATTTTGAAAAAGCTAATTTATCAGTGCTGATTTTCATTATACAGTGACTGCTGAGGAGATGGATAGGATCTATGTGGAATGTGCAGAAAATTAGTGACAGGACCTGGGGCAGGGGTGAGAGGACGGAGTGTGTGTGTGTGGGTGGGGGGGGGGGGGGGGTAGCGCCATTGGCTGTACTCGCCTAGGGCACCAAAATGCCTTGTCCCGGCCCTGCACACACACCTACATACATAGAACACATGGAGATATATATATATATATATATATTATATATATATATATATACATACACACACATATATGTTTATATATATATATATATATATATATATATATATATATATATATATATATATATATATATATATATACACATATACACACACCTATATATAAATGTGGGGTTGTAAGATAAATGTTGATCACAGGTTTGTTGAACCTAAACAAGACGCGGTCACATCTTTCTCTTCTCCACTTCAAACTGTGTCATTTATCTTTTTTTTTTTCCTTAAATATATTTAGATGAAGAACCACTTCAACCCCATAACTAAAATTCCACGTCTGAGATGTGTTTCCGGGGATGACGCTTAAACTGTGTTCTGACTTTCTTCATTAAATAACTAAAAACAGGGATATAATTATTGCTTTTTAAGACTGGGTCCTGAGCCAAAAAGATCCTGGCAGCGCTCCCGTCTACAAAATCAAGCCTGCTAATGGATGGCGATTACAAAATAACAGCCATAAATTTTCCAAGGTAAGTGAACAATAAAGCATTGTGCTGCCTATGTGGCAGCCGCATGGTCTTTGCTCTGGATATCTATATACAGAGCAATAAAAGATATGATGAGCGGAAGGATTAGACTGATGTACTGCCCATGATCTCAAACACCGCTTAGTAATAAGAATATGATGTAACATATGCTGGGCTGATGCTGACACAGGCCGATCTATGATCATATGCAGAAAGCAAACAATGGACGCTGCAGGTAGAGAGCGCAGTGCACTGTCTGCAAACAAAGGACTGTGTTACAAAATACAAAGCGTCATCCTCACATCAAAGGGAACATCTGCTGGTTTGTATTGACATTACTGATTCTTCCTCTTTGTACATAACCTTTCCAATGACTGCAATGTTACCAGTACTACTGAATATTTTACTATACACATATACAGCTCCACTACTGAGGGGAAACTTATACAAGTGCAAGCAGCAATGCTGGAAAAACTGGTACAGTGTCTTATGGAAATCAGTCAGGAGTCCTGTAATCAGAAATCCTTTATCATGAGCTGAAGGGCTTATCCTATAATAACCAGAACTGATAAAGCTGCAAGCAGTCTCCTTGCCGGTAGGGGTGTTGTCTTGTCATTGTTTGCTTGGAATGACAAGCAGCTAAATGGAGGCGGCATCCAATCTGATCACTAAAATTATATTTTATATATGCACACATATATATATACATATATATACATATATATATATATATATACACATATATATATACACATATATATACATATATATACACATATATACACACATATATATACACATATATACACATATATACATATATATACATATATATACACATATATATACATACATATATATACATACATATATATATACATACACATATATACATACACATATATACATACACATATACATACACACACACATCCATACATATACGGTACATACATGCATATACACTCACACTGCCAAAAAAAAATAAAGGCAACACCAAAACATCACATCCTAGATCTCAACAAATGAAATGTTCTAGTTGCAGTTGTTCTTTATTTATTACATAGTGGAATGTGTTGAGAACAATAAAACACAAAAATGATCAGTGAAAATCAAAATTAATATCCCATGGAAGTCTAGGTTTGGAATGATACTCAAAAGCAAAGTGAAAAATAAAATTTTAGGCTGATCCAACTTCAGTGGAAATGCCTCAAGACAAGTAAATGAGGCTCAGTAGTGTGTGGCCTCCACACCTGTGTACAATGACTGAGCATGCTCCTGATGAGCTATCAGATGTTCTTCTGAGGGATCTCCTCCCAGACCTGGATTAAAGCATCAGTCAACTCCTGGACCATCTGTGGTGCAATGTGGCGTTGTCTTTCCCCTCCTGTGATTGAACCCTCGCGGTAGTCTCTCCCTCTGTCGTGCCAATTGTCATTATCCTTATCCTGTACTCGTTTGACTTAGAATGATGTACCCCCTCGAATGCAGCGCCCTGGAATCAATGGCGCTTTAAAATAAATAATAATAATAATAATAATAATAATAATGGAACGAGACCTGATGTCCCATATGTGCTCGATTGGATTCAGGTCTGGGGAACAGGCAGGCCAGTCCATAGCATCAATGCCTTCATTATGCAGGAATTGCTGATACACTTCAGCCACGTGAGGCCTAGCATTGTCATGCATCAGAAGGAACTAGAGCTCTGCTGCACCTGCATATGGTCTCACAATGGGTCTGAGGATCTCATCCTGGTGCCTAATGGTAGTAAGGGTACCTCTGGCTAGCACATGGAGAGCTGTGCTGCCCTCCAAAGAAAGGTCTCCCCTCACCATTACTGACCCACCGCCAAACTGGTTATGCTGGAGGATGTTGCAGGCAGCAGAACATCCTCCACATCGTCTCCAGACTCTGTCACATGTGCTCAGTGTGAACCTGTTCTCATCCGGGTGCTAATGTCAAATCTGACAATCTTGGTGTTCTCTGGCAAATGCCAATCGCCCTGCAGTGTTGGGCTGTAAGCAGAACACCAACTTGTGGACGTCGGGCCCTCACACCACCCTCATGTAGTCCGTTTCTGACAGCTTGAGCAGACACATGGAGATTAGTGGCCTGCTGAAAGTCATTTTGTAGGGCTCAGGCACTTCTCCTGCATGAGATCGTGGTTCTGCTGCTGGGTTGTTGCCCTCCTACATCTCCTCCATGTCTCCTGGTGTACTGGCCTGTTTCCTGATATCTGTTCCATGCCCTGGACACTGTGCTGACAGACACAGATAGCCTTCTTGCCACTGATGTGCCATCCTGAATGAGCTGCACTATCTGAGCAACTTCTGTGGGCTGTAGACACTGCCTCATGCTACCTCTAGGGGTGAGAGCAATGACAAAATGCAAAAGTGACTAAAACAACAGCCAAAAAGAATGAGAACAGGTCTGTGGTCACCACCTGCAGAACCACTCCTTTATAGGAGTCCTATGTACAGTATACACAGACATACTATATTATATATTCAGTATACGAGAAAAATAATAATGGTGCTAAATGAAGGTATTTATCAATAAAACAACAATAATGTGGCCAACAGCACATGAAAGTATCACTCCTGGATATTTTTTTTGTTTTTGTTGGTTAGACATTGCCTTTGGATATTTTCACATGGCTGGTTTGGACGCCGATTCTGACGAGGATTCAAATCTGACTGCAATCTGCTTCATATTGCTTTCAGTGGAAAATCAGCATCTCTGTGCATACAATGCGGATTTTCTTCAGTGCTGGGAATAAAAAAAAAAGTCCCAACTCTGGTGCAATTCTGTAGAGTGTACATTGAAATACTTTCAGAAGTAAATCAACATATCAAACAGGACTCCTTTTTAGAGGCAATTTAGAAAAGGTTTTATTTAGCACATAACACAATAAATCTTGTTAGTAGTACAAGTAATGTTCCAAAATTTCATAAAGTCAACATTAGTTAATGTGGGAACTTTCCGTCCTCCCAGACCTTAATATGTACGTTGGAAACGGAAAATAGTAAATGGAATAAGGAGAAGACCACCACCACAGCAATGGCGAGATGCATAGCAGCTGACTGGCTCACATGTCCCTACTGGTTTTCCCCTCCTTATTCCATTAACTTCATTCTGTTTGCAACATGCACGACTAAGGTCCGGGAGGACGAAAACGTCATGTTTACAGATGGCGCTGAATTTTTGGATTAACACATACAGAAAAAAAAAAAAAAAAAGAAAAAAAAAAAAAAAAAAAAAAAAAAAAAAAAAAAAAAAAAAAAAAAAATTTTTTGGGCTATATTCACAGCTCAATGGCTGGACAAGACCGAACCCAGTAGCAGGCAGCTATAGCCTAAATTAACAGGTGCAGCTAATTGCTGAGCAGCAGCTCACATACCCTACTGCTAAGAAAACAATTAGATGATGAAAAACTGCACATTAGTTTAATACCTGTTCACACCTGTACTCGCAAAACATGAGGACCGTTGATGCCAGTTGTGAGCTTGCGTAATATGGCCCCTGTACCAACTAATACCTCATTTAACTTTTTTCCAGTATGTCATATTTCACCTTACCAACAGTGCTGGGGAGTGGTGTCTGTGTTTTGTGTTGGACGCCTAATCTAATAGTATGGGTGTCACTAATAGGTTGTAATCCAGCATGGTGCAGCACACGTATCTGTATTTATGGCACCCTTTTGTATCGCCTTATTTACATGCAATTGTAGTACCAGCAACCACCCCCCTCATGCATGGAGGGTATGCGAGTGGTTGTTTTATTGGTATATTTGCATTTGTGCAATCTCCCCTTGTATTATACTGTGGCTTTTCTGCCTGCTGGTGTGAACAGGTATTAAACTAATGTGCAGTGTTTTATCATCTAATCGTTCCCCTAGCAGTGAGGTATGTGAGCTGCTGCTCATCAATTCGCTGCGCCTGTTAATTTTTCGTAGGTAGCATATAGGCTAGATATAGAGCTGCCTGCTACTGGGTTCAGTCTAGTCCAGCCATTGAGCTGTGAATATGGCCCAAAAAATTGCAGTGTTTTTTGAGTAAGTAATGTCCCATTTTTTGTATGTTTTTTTTTTTTTAATTAAACATATAACTAACAAGATCTTTTGCGATATGTACTAAATAAACCTGAAATGCATCTAAAAAGGCGTGCTATTGATTAATATGGTGATTTCCTATTGAATAAAAAAGTGAAGGTAATTCTTGAAGCAGATTCAGCACTGAATCTTTATATGGTATATGAAGGCTGAAATCTTTAGGATGAAACCTCTAAATTCAGCATCAAATCCACATTAACAATAAAAAAATCCACATCCACAAGCCGTGCTGAATCGGCATGGATTTTACACGTGGATTCTGCTCATAATTGAAATTTTCAGCTTTAAACAGAGCTTTCAGGTGCAGGCTGTTTTGTTTCCTGGTAGTTAGATACAGGATTTCTGACCGCTGTAAGGCTATGTCCACACAGCACTGGATTGTAGTCGGTTTTTCAGCAGATTCAATATTTTGAGTCAAAAATCTGCCAAAACTCTGACTGTACCCAGCGCTGTGTAGCCCTCAATAGAAAATCTGTGTTGTAGTCCACACAGTACAGATTTCTGAGTGTTTCTAAAATCTAAAAGTGTCTGGCGGAATATAAAACATGTTGTATATTCCGCCGGACCGCTGTCGGATTCCCGTGTAGCCCATGTACTGACTGGGCTGTCGGGAATCCAAAATCTGACTGCATTTTTTGCGCAAAAATCGGTGCGTCGCAGTCCAGCAATGTGAAAATGACGTCGGATTTTGGCCGGCACTTACAAATTGCTGTGTAGACCTAGCCTAACAGTTGGCTCATGTCTGGTAGAATGGGAGCCACTCCTACAGAGTAGTTCCCCATTCTTGCTGATAGAGGTAGGTCCCAAATGGGTAAGCACGCTCCAAGATGGCTGCCACACCTCACTAACTTGTCATACTTCCCCTCATACATGTCTGCCCCCACCTCCTGTCTATTTCCCCCCCTTGTGATTGTAAGCCTCGGGGTAGGGTCCTCTCTCCCTCTTCGTGCCAATGTCATGTTCATTTATCTTTGACTCGTTTGACTTTGTATTGTATGTAACCCCTGATTGTACAGGCCATGGAATAATGCGCTTTAAATAAATAATAAAATAATATAATAATAAGATATCCATACACCCAAATAGGACATATGTACAGGAGCGGACTTCAACAGACACAGTTAAGTGGGTGCTGAGTGATCAATAAAGCAAGGATTGTCACAAAGCATTGTTTGTCTGAACCCACTATCTCTTCCAGAGACTAAAGCTACAAACTTGGGGCATCATGGGCTCAAGAATACACTAAATAACAAAAAGGTGGCAAATTATTTTCTTAAAATGGGCACCATTGGGAACTATAAATTTGTACAAGCCAATATCCCTGGATACCAGATCAATAACTGACAGCAGAAAGTGTTTCCCTTTCACTTTATGTGTAGCATTAACAAGATTGATGGCCCTGAAAGTGAACTTGTCATGTGGTTACGCTAAGTGCATGTTCACACGGCGTGTTGACTCCGTGTTTGCATATGTTTTCAGATGCATATTTCACACCCTAAACAGACCCAAACACGCATCTAACAATGTTCAGTGGGATGTACATTGCTTCCAATGTAAACACGCATCAGCGTTCAGACGAGTGATGTGTTTTTTACATGGGTCTTTGTGATGCGTCTTTTGGATCCATTCAAAGAATTGTCATGTCAATTTCTTGATCCGAAAGACGCAGCAGGCGCCCTATTTATAACTATAGGGTGCGATCCTGCTGCAGCCAAAACGTAGCCACTCACCTGCATGTTGGATCGATTTTGAGAGCAGGCAGTGAAACGGAGAAAAAAATTAGGTTTATATATGTTGAATTAGGACTTCTGAGTAAAAAGCAAAGAAAATGCTGAAAGAGAAAGTGAACGTGCTGCTTACCCTGTCCACATACAGTAACTGATATTGCTCTAAACACACACTGATACAGAGAAAGTGATCAATCACAGAACGTGGCAGGGCAAGTCAGACTTTCACTGTCTCTTAAGGAATCCTGTCAGGATTTACTATGCATTTCACTCAGAAATCCTGCTCTAAATCATATAAAGCTCTATTTCTCTCCCTTTATCAAATCCTGCTCTCAGAGTTACCACCTGATAGGTTTGTTTTAAAGGGAAGGTGTCATTCTTAAGTCTTGCAGTTTTCACTGCTTTAACAGCAGTCAGAGAGATGCTTTACAGTAGCTTCATGCACATAGGAGACTCAAGACTGACTCAGTCCCATTGACTTCTATAGGAGAGTTTTCTAGTCATGGTCTGCGACCCGGGAAAAAGTCACTGTGCAGGGCGGTGAAAGGGTGAATTGTGACTCTCTCCTCTTGTTAATGGTGGATCCTGTGTTATCTGTTCCCACTGGTGTCTCCTTTCTGTTTGACACTCTTTTCGCTGATTAGCAGACAACTGAGAATCTCTCTACAGGACAGGAAGTGTCAGACTGTTATTAGGCCTAGTGGCCAAAGTGAAAACTGCAGGACTTAGGAATTATTATAAAATATTGAAAGTGATATGGAAAATGAAAAAAATATATATATATAATAAAAAAATTCTTAAAAAATGTGTTGAACATAAAAAATGTGAGTTAAACGAAGTCATTTTTGATGACACATTCTCTTTAAGAATAGACACATTCAATTTTATTGACTGGCTTTCTCAATACGACGACAACTTTATTAATTCAGCCCAGTCTGTCAATTAGCAAACTGACGCAGGTCCGAATTTTGACAAACAGCGCTTACTTCAGGATGAATGTGGCAGGCTTCATCTCAGCAGAGCGGTCCTGGGAGGACACTTGAAAAGGAGTTGTTATCCTAAGACAACCCCATGAAGGATATTTTATATGGCAACACCATATTCTGCAGTGCTTTTCGTGCAGTCCTTAAAGGGTTAACTCCAAGGATGCCGAGTGTCCATTACACAGACCCCAAAAAACCTGCCCGGGTTTCCCCAAATTTATTACCAAGTCAAAATTAGTGATGAAACCCAAAGAAGTCAAAATTGTATTAGGGCCCTGGTGGATCAGAAACCCCTTTTCCCCTTTTTAAATCCCTTTTTCCAATCTGAGTATGAGGGGGGGCCCCCTGACCAGGGGAAAAGAGAGGGGCAGGTGAGATTACACGGGGCAATTTTTAAAATTCAGAAGAATGAAGCAATATGAACTTACACAGGAGGGAATCATACGGTAAAAAAATCTAAAAACAGTTGTACTTACCCCCTCATGAAGTTAAAGCCATGAGCACAAACAAGAATATTGCCATAGGCATCAAATTTTCGGGAGGATTTCCATTTGTTGTATCAAAAAAAAAAAACCCTCTGGGGAAAGTTATTTAAATTAAAAATTTTAGTTGAAAATATATTCACGTTCTGTACAGCTCAGCTACAAGAAGAAACATACAGCCAACTGGATAGACTACTTCTAAGACTCCGACCACTGCTATTTAAACATGCACATATACACAGGATATTGAAAGCTGAAGTGAGAGGGAAAGAGATGGAGAAAAGACTGCAAGAAAATAGAAGATGAGGAATGGAGAGAGACCGACACTATCCGACTATCAGGGGTACTGTGGCCTAGGTGGGACCCACAGCCAGGAGGCCGCCCCTACCACCACAGTGTCATGAAAAAATTTAATAAATAAATTTGGGAAAATAAATATTTGATACATGGAAAAAATTGCAAGTCTTCCCACCTTTCAAAGAGAAGGGGGGTTGTAATTTTATCATAGGTACCGCAACTGTGAGAGACCGAATCTAAAAACAAAAACCAAAAAAACCACATTGTAAGAAATTTTTTAAAAAATTACTTCCCTTTTTTTTGCATGGGAAATAGTATTTGAACACCTTTCCCCAACCCGCAAAAATTTTGGCTCTCACAGCCCCTTTTGTTTTTTCCCCTTTTTTTGGGGCCCTCCTACTCTTTCCCATTCCTGTATTAATTGCATTGTTTGAAATCATTACCTGTATAAGGACACCCGTATAAAACCAATGAATCAACTCCAAATCTCCCATGGGGGGAGCTAAAAGAGCTGTCTAAGGATTGCACAAAGGGGGCAATGGGCTACAGGACAACAAGGGAGCTTTATGAGGGGGGCAAAAATGTTTGCCCCAGTTCTTAGGGAAAAAAGGGAAAAAACAAGGGATGTCCCAATTTTTTCCCGGTTTTGGGGGGTCCCTGCAAGATCAAGCCCTTTTGGGGCAAGAACGATTTGATAAAGGGTTTGGGGAATTTGCCCCGAAATACAGGGGGAGTAAACCCGGTCAATGACCTGAAAAGAGCTGCGACCACGTCTCAAAGATTACCATTAGTAAAAACCCCCACTGTCATGGATTTAAAAACCCGGAGGGCATGCAAAGGGCCCCCCGCTCACGCCCGCACATGTCCTGGCCCCCTTTAAGTTCCCAAAGGCCTTTGGATAAAAACCAAGGGGGGCAATTTGGGGAGGTCTTTTGGTCCCGATGAGGGCCCAAAAAAATAAATTTTTTTTTTTTTTTTTTTCAATAAAAATTTTTTTTGAGTTTTCAAAAATAAAATTTATCAATAACAAGAGAAATGACATTTTTTTTTTGGGGCAATAAGGGAAAATAAACAATTAAAAAGACATTTATGACATTGTGATTGTCATTGATTGTACATAGAAAGATTACAGTAATTTGTTTT
>JAODAL010011528.1:0-99596 GCA_025379985.1 Phyllomedusa bahiana
AAAAAAGGGCCGTCCCTCGGCCCTGGCCAGCAACGTGTCTTCTAAAATTTCTAGCACGGTCTATGCATCTTGGCCGAAAAGTAAATCTGACCACCGACACATGGGACTAGTAAAGCACGGCCAAGGCCGCTATATCTCTGTGACAGCTCACTGGGTGAGCTGGGTGTGAGGTCTCTCGGGGTGACGTGGCTCTCAAGCGCATGGGCGCAAACGTCTTCAAAACCACAGGGATGGTGCAGGGCCTTCTCCCCCAAGGGTCCCTCTGGTTGCATCACGTGCCCAGGAAACCAGGTCGTGTTGAAATTAATCTGTCTTAGAGACCGTCCAACAGACAGTCAGGAGCTGTGACGGCTCTCCGCAATGAACCGAGGCGCTGAGGCTGGGTGACAAACCTTGTGCCAGCAAGGTGTTGTGCGATATACGGGCGAAATCTGCTGGCCGCTCTTAAGATCGGTGGCTGGAGCACATCCCTTGGCCTGGCACATGTCATGAACCTTTCATCCAGAATTTCTAAAGAGCTACTACGCCGGTCGGACTCCCTGCTGAGGAAGGCCTCGAAGTCTGAGTTCGCACTTCCGTGTTCTGCACCCTGCTTCGTTCCCCCGCCTGGCGCGTTGCAGCGTCAGCTCGGCCTCCCCATCACTCGTCTCATTGTTGACGTGGCAAAACGCTGGAATTCCACCCTCCACATCTCAAGCGATTGTGGGAGCAGCGCATTCCATTAGCGCATAAACGAGAGTGACACAGGCCTGAGAAGCAGCGGTGCGGACCCTCGGGAGTTGAGCCACCTAGGTGGAGGCAGTGAAAGAGTCTCTGCACCAATCCTTGCCAGTTTTGAAGAAGGCTACCAAAATGGTCAGTGCTGACAATGCCCTTTCAGCATGACATCGTTGTGATCTTAGTCTGGAAACGATCGTTGGACACTCTGAAACATTAGGTCCCGACAGCAACGGAGGAGGAGAGACGACACAGATGCGACACGGAGCCTTTCTCTCGTCGAATCCACAGAGGCCCGACAGTTTTCTCAATTTTAAAGTCGTCTTCATTAGGCAGTAGTATTCGGGTCCAGGGCTAGTGCAAGGCGGCGCATCAGCATCTCAGGTGCATCATCACAGGCAAGTCAAGGGCTGTGTTGAAGCTGTGCCGGAGGCAGCGGAGGAGGAGGAGGAGGGTATTCCTAGAACACCGATGTTAACCGACGTCCCAGCCTTGAAAGATGTTGGCGCGAATTTGAGGCGGTAGGAGGATGATGAGGATGATGAGTTAGACTAGTGCCCCTCGACCCAGAGCTTGGGGAAATCAAGCTGCCATCTCTCACATGATGTCTTGGATGCTCCCATTTCTCAACATGAATCGCTACGCATATAAGACCATCAAAATGAACAACAGTTACTGTGGCCACGCCTCCTGGATCCCCGTACAAAACAAAACTCAGCACTTTCCTTCCACCCACCCAAATAGAGATAAAATGCAGGAAATGGAGACCTGCTGATTGATCAACAGAGACATTTGTTGCGTCAGCTTCACGTTACTTCAAATGTCACGTGGTAACAACATCAACGACGTGACAAGCATAGAGTGCCAAGGCAGCCATAGCGGCAGCAGCAGCAGCAGGCAAGTTGTGCAGAAGCCTAATGGTTGACCTCTGGCAATCTTATTTTACTCACCTCACCAACGCATGAAGATGCAGCACAAGACATCCAACACACAGAGACCCAGCTTAAGATTATGGTGCACGAACTATCTGCATCTCAACACCGATGTTTTTGTAGTGGTTTTTCGGGTGACCCAATAGACTTCGGTATCCAAAAAGGACGAATGGGCCCAGCTGGCTCGCCACTCCATAGAGGTGGTTTCCTGACAGCCCAGCAAGCCACATGCATATCTGACGGACCTTCAGCACAGCTGGAGGAGTCATTACAGACAAACGCATCGGCTTTTCCACAGATAATGTTATCGTTTGACTTTCAATCAAGATGATTCAGGCATGAGATCTCTGCGATGATGGTTGTTGGCCCGCGCAAATTGCCGAGGTCACCGATTAGTTGCCGGTCTACTTCACATTCCTCTCCATACAGAAATGGTTCCTCTTTGAAAAACTTTTTTTTAAAATGATCATTTCTTACTGCACTTTTTATTCTCTTGTCCCAACAGTTCATTTTGCTGGTTTTGCTGTGAGGAGACTGTAAAAGACAGCAAGGTTTCATGACAACACCGTATTCCATTTACTCACTTTATCTTTAGAAGTTTTCGCATTGTCAATGGTTTTGAGGTCATGATGCTGTGAGATACAGCTATAATTATGGTCCTTTGGAACAGAAATGTGGGTTTAAGTGGCATTTCTCCACTCACAATTTTTAATAGTGGCTGAGAAGTCATATTTATAATTTTTTGGGGTCATGTTGCTGTGAGATACAGCAATAATCATGGTCCTTTGGAACAGAAAAGTGGATCTTCTTAAAAGTTGGGGGGGCCATTTCTCCTATCATTCTCACAATTTTTACAGTGGCTGAGAAGTCATTTTTATAATTTTTTGGGTCATGCTGCTTTGAAATGCAGCAATACTACAGGTCCTATTATAAAAAAAAATTTGTTTCTAACAGACATTTGTTCTTCACAATTGTCAAAAGTGGCTCAAGGGTCATGTTTAGAATTTTTGGGGGCATTTTGCTGTGACATGCAGCTATACTACAGGTCCTATTCTAAACAAATTTGTTTCAAACTGACAATTTTTTCTTCACAATTGTCCAAAGTGGCTCAGGGTCAATGCTTTGGAATTTTTGGAGGCTTTTTGCTGATGACTATGCAGCTATATCTAGCATATCAATATTCAAAAAAAATGTCAGTGTTCTAACAGACATTTGTTCCTTCACAAATGGTCAAGAGTGGCTCAAGGGTGATGGTGCTGTCAGAAACAGGAATAGGTAGGACACGGTTTAATGACACATATTGCAAATGACTTGTTTTGCAAGATCTCTCTTAATCTATAGCTATCAATCCCTTTTATTGAGACAACCGCATTAATACAATTAAAAAATAGAAAGCAAAAACATGGTGGGATTCCATCCTTTTTTAACAAGTGTTTTCTTAGAATTAAAGTACGAAAAAACTTGCTGTACAAAATAGCTGTTAAAAAAAACTCACCTCTGAATTAGTACAAGGGGAGGTAACAGGAAAAACCTTGACATCAGATGTAGTTTATTCGTAGGACATGGATATGGTCACGGATCAGAGAACAAAGTACAGAAAGACCATTTCCTCCAGCACGTTTGCAGTAAAATGACAAAAACGATGGCAAGATAAAGGGCAACCCGGGTGTAACCGGGGCGTTTAAAACCCAAACCCGTAAATTTTCCCAAATAAAACTTTAATTGGGGGCCCCCACTCAATCGGAAAGGGGGAAGCCTTTCCCAGGGTTTTTGACTTTTGGGGAAATGAGGAAAAGGGGGAATTCTCACACTTCCCCCTTTCCCCCCCTCTGCCTTTTAGCACGACAGTTTTTCCGGTTGCTGCGTTTATCAAAAGGGGAATTTTTTTAAACCCGGTTTTTTTTTTAAAAGATGAAAGGAAACCCAAACCTGGGCTCCACCCCCACCCAAATTTAACTCCGGCCCCCGGGTCCCTCCTTTTGGCCCAGGACAAAGGGATATCAATGTCCAGGGGGGAAAAATAAAATGGTGGTTTTAAAGACTCCCTTTTTTTTCCCGGCACTTTTTTTAAATGTGGGGGGGCAGGGAGGTTGGGGGCCCTGCTGTGGCCCCGGACAGGTTTTAAATCAAAGTCCCCCGTGAAACTAAAATGGTGGTTTTAAAGACTCCTTTTTCCCCGGGACTTTTTTAAAACTGGGGGTTATGCAGGTTTTTGGGGCCCCATCTGTGGCCCCCGGGACAGGTATATTTTTCCACGGTTTTACGCCGCGGTTTTTTCCCGCCTTTGGGGGCCCCCCGTGTCCGTGCCTTCCCCGTGACCTTTCCCCGGTCCCCGTTGCTTCCCGGGCCCTGTGTTGCTCTGTTTTCCCCCTTTTGGGGGCGGCGCCCGCAGCTTTCCCCGTCTTTTATAGGTTACTAGCTCTGTCTAAATTCCCCCCTTTTTCCTCTTTACCCCTGCCCCATAAAGGAAATTTTTTCCCGCCTCCTGCTCTGGGTCCCGTTCACTGCAGTCCTTTTTTGTGTTTTCAGGGTGCCCCCCCATCTTGAGCTCCTGCCAGCATCTCAGGTTCCCCCTTTTTGGAGACTTTAAAAACCCAAAATGCTGGTCCAGGTCCTTTTTCCCTCTGAGCTTCCCTGGGCCCTTTCCTACCCGTTGTGTCCCCTGTAAACCTGCCGGTTTTTTTCCCCGTCCCGGAGTGCCCCTCCGGGTTTCCCCCGAGTTCCCCCGGTCTTTTCCGGGTGTGGGTTTCTCGTCCCCTTTTTCCCGCCGTATCCTGTGGGGCAATTGTATGTTTTAACCCTCCTGGGAAACCTGCCCGTAAAATTTTTCCGAATTCCCACCCCTGGAATTTTTGCTTGCACCCCCGGCTGTCCCCCGGGAGGGGAGCCAGTAAAGGGGGGGGGACCCCGGGGGGGTTTTTTGCAGCCAAAAACCATCCCGCTTTGGGGGGGCCTCTGGGGGAAACCAGGGGCCCCCCAAAAACCCACCCCCTGGGGGTCCCCAGCCCACCTTTGCCCCGCCGGGGATTTACAGAGGATCCACACCCCGGGTGTCAAACGGGCGGGCGCTTCGGCGTTTCGTCTGGGCGGGGCCGCCCCCCTTTTCAGTATGAAAATGACCATGGGAAACCCCGCCGGGGGGACCCCGGGCCCTCGTCTAGAGCGTCTGCACCCGTTGCCCAGCTCCCCCGGTCCAGCCCCCGAGCTTTCCCCTTTGGGGCCCAGCTCAAGGTCCAACCCAGCTTTTGGGTTTGGCCTAGCCCCATTGGGCCAGCCCAGAGCTTTCCGTTTTTGGGCCCAGCTCAAGGTCCCCGCCCCAAAACTTCCCGGGTTGGGGGCCCACCAAAGGTCCCCGCCCAAAATCCCTTTCCCTTTTGGCCCCCAGCTCATGGGCCCCCCCAGAGCTTTCCCCTTTTTGGCCTAGCTCATGGTTTCCCGCCCCAAACCCTTTCCCTTTTTGGGCCAGCAAAATGGTCCCCAGCCCCCGAGCCTTTTCCCTTTTTTGGGCCCAGCTTTATGGCCAAACCCCGACCCTTTCCTTTTGGGCCCAGCTCATGGTCCAGCCCAAAACTTCCGTTTGGGCCCAGCTTTTAAAGGTCCCCCCCCCCAGAGCCCTTCCCCTTTGGCCAGCTCATGGTCCAGGCCCCAAACTTTTTGGGTTTTTTTGGGCCCCCCCAAAGGTTCCCGGCCAGAGCTTTTCCTTTCCCGTATTTTGGGGCCAAACTTTGTTTTGGCTCCAGGCCCCCCAAAAAAAACTTTTCCCTTTTGGCCCCCCCTAAACCCATGGGGGCCCGGCCCCGAGCTTTTCCGTTTGGGCCCCAGCTCATGGGGCCAGCCCCAGAACCCCTTTCCCTTTGCCTAAGTCTGGGGCCCGCCCCCCGACCCCCGTTTTTGGGCCTTTGCTCCATGGTCCAACCCAGGCGTTTTTTTGAGTCCCCCCTGGGGTTACGGTTTTCCCCCCAGAGCCTTCTGAGTCCCCCTTTGGGTTAACGGTCTCGGGCCCCGAGCCTTTTGGTCCCCGTTGGGTTTTCGGGGCTCCCCCCCCCCTGAACCTTCTGAGTCCCCCCCCCCCCCCCCTTGGGTTACGGTCCCCGCCCTGAGCCTTCTTTAGTCCCCCCCTGGTTACGGTCCCCCGCCCTGAGCCCTTTCCCCAGCCCCTTTCCCCCTTTCGGGCTCCCCTGAGCCCCTTTTGAGTCCCCCCTGGGTTTACGGTCCCCAGCCCCCGAAACCCCTTTTAATCCCCCGGGTTGGGCCCTTTTCGGTCCCCCGCCCCGAGCCTTCTGCCCCGGGGGCTTAAAGGTTCTCCCCCTGAACCCTTTAAATTCCCCCCCTGGGCTTAAAGGCTCGGCCCTGGCCTCCCTGAACTTTTTCCCCCCCCGGGTTACGGTCTCGCCCCTGAAACCCCCCTTTTGAGGCCCCCGTGGCTTTAAAGGTCCCGCCCCGAACCATCGAGTCCCCGGGTTTTACGGGCTCCCCCGGCCCTGAGGCCCCTTTTCCCCCCATTTTTGGGTAGTGCCCCGTTTAGTTTCCTCCCTGCAATTCCTTTTCTAGGTTTTTTCCCCCAAAACTGGCCCATATTCCCGCCCGTCCTTTTGGGTTTTTGGGGTTTTGGCCCCCCCGGAAAAGTTTGCGGGGCCCCCTAAACCCCCCTTTTGGAATGCCATGTTTTTTATTTTTAAAGGGGGAGGAGGGGGCTTTGAGGGGGGGGTACTGTCCCCCGGTTTCCAAAATGGGGCCCCGGGTTTTCCCCCGCCCTTTGGGCCCTCGGCCCTGTCGTGCCCCCTTTCCCGGCTTTTCCCGTCCTGTCCCCCTTTTTTTTGGGTTCCTGGGGCCCCTGTTTGTGGGTTTTGTTCCTTTTAGGGCTCCTTGCGCTGCCAAAAACTTTTCCCCGTCTTTTTATAAAGGGTTTCTTTTCTTCTGGGGCCCCACCCTTTCCCCTTTAAAACCCCCGACCCCGCCTATGAGGGAAATTTCCTGCCTCTTCTGGGTCAGTTTTACTGCCCGCTGTTTTCTTGTCCCCCCCGCTTCCCCCCCCATTTTGAGCTTTTCCCGGCCCGCATCTCAAGGTTTTGCTGTTGGGGGACTTAAAAACCCCCGGGGATGGCCGGTCCAGTGTCCTTGGGTTTTCTGAACTCCTGGCCGTTCCCCTCCGTTGTTTCCCCCCTGTAACCTGGGCCCTGTTTTTTTCCGTCCCTTTTAAAAAGTGCTCTCCTGTTTTTTCCCGGGCCTGGTTCCCCCGGTCCCGTACCTGATTTTTTTTTTCTCTCCATTTTTCCCGCCGTATCCCCGGGTGCTATGTGTATGTTTTTTAAAAAAACCCCCCCCTGTTTTTCCGCCCGTACATGTTCCTTTTGTTTTCCCCCATTCCACCGCCCCTGGATTCCTGTCCTTTTCACCCCCCGGCTGTCCCCCCCCCGGAAGGGAAAACCAAAGTCAGGGGTAAAATGACCTGGGGGGCCCCGCCCGCCCCAAATCCATCCCCTTTCGTCAGGCCTGGCGAAGACCAGGGCCCCCCCTTTGAACCCCCACTCCCTGGCGTGGTCCCCCGTAAACCCCCCCATCCCTCTTACCCCCGCGGTGAAAACCCAAAAGGATCCCCCACCCCCAAAGTCAGCGGTCGGGCGCTTTTGGCGTACGTCCCGTCGGGGCCGCCCCTTTAACAATAAATCCAAAGTCCATTGAAAAAAAAAAAGGTGGTTTTAAAGAAATCCTTTTTTTTTTTTCCCCCACTTTTTTAAAAAGGGGGGGGGTATCAGGCATTTTTGGGGGTCATTTCTGTGGCCCAGGACAGGTATAGTTCCCCAAAGTCCCCAAATGAAAAAACCAAAAATGGTGGGTTTTTTAAAAACCCCCCCTTTTTCCGGCAAATTTTTTTAAATCTGGGGTTTTGCAAGGGTTTGGGGGCTCAAGCCCTTGGCCCCCCCGGACAGGTAATTAAACCCCAATTTTCCCAAATGAAAATAAAAAAGGTGGTTGAAAAACTCCTTTTTTTTCCCACCAAATTTTTTTTTAAATTTGGGGGTTTTAAAGCAGGTTTGGGGCTCATGCTGTGGCCCAGGAACAGGTATAGTCAAATGTGCAGTGAAACTAAAAGGTGGTTGAAAAGACTCCTTTTCCGGCACTTTTTAAATGTGGGGGTCATGCAGGTTTGGGGCTCATGCTGTGGCCCAGGACAGGTATAGCCCAATGTCCTTTAAAATAAAATGGTGGTTTTGAAAGACTCCTTTTTGCGGCACTTTTTAAATGTGGGGGTCATGCAGGTTTGGGGCTCATGCTGCTTTCCAGGACAGGGAATTCAATGTCCAGTTCAATTAAAATGATGGTTCATTTCAACTGCCTTCTGGCATTTTTTAATTTTGGGGATGCAGGTTTAAGGGGTCTGCTGGGGTACAAGACAGGGATAGTAAATTGGTGTGTGATTTTTTTTTCTGTGGCTTTTATAGCCTAAGTGTTGTGCCTAAGATGTAGCACGTATCCATTTGGGCTGTTGTGGCTGTTAATTCCAGCTTCTCCAGCCCTCTTTGGGTGTAAGAATGAAGGTGTTGTTGCTCTCCCATAGACTTTAATGGTCATCGGAGATGATCGACTATCGAAAACCTTATCGATGGTGGCCGACTATCAACTATCGATCGATGTTGATAGACAACGTAATCGCTCTACACTATTAACCACCAGTATTTCCAAGTGAAGCTCAATTGGTCCGCACTCATACGGAGGGGCAAGCGCTACCCAGGACAGGGACAGTATATGTCCATGAAACAAAAAAGGTGGTTGAAAGACTCCTATTTCCGGCACTTTTTAATCTGTGGGTCAGACAGGTTTAAGGTCATTCGCGTACGGACAATTATTTAAAATTCCATTTAAAACAAAAAATGGGGGTTTTAAACTCCTTTTCCGGCATTTTTTTAATTGGGGTCAGACAGGTTTTAATGGTCTTCGGGCAGGACAAATATTAATGTCCTTTTCAACTAAAATGGGGTTAAAAAACCCTTTTTTCCCCGCACTTTTAATTGGGGTCAGCGGGTTTTAATGGTCATCTGGGCCCAGGACATTATATTCAATGTCCTTTTCAACTAAAAGGTGGTTAAAAAGACCCCTTTTTTTCCCGGCACTTTTAAAACGGGGGGTCACAGGTTTGGGGCTCATGCGGGCCCCAGGACATTTAAATCAATGTCCAGTTCAATAAAATGGGGGTTAAAAATCCTTTTTTTGCACTTTTTTGGGGGTAATTTGGGGTATTTTGGCGGGGTTTAAGCCCATTGTT
The DNA here is from genome assembly GCA_025379985.1 of Phyllomedusa bahiana. Classification (NCBI taxonomy): domain Eukaryota; kingdom Metazoa; phylum Chordata; class Amphibia; order Anura; family Hylidae; genus Phyllomedusa; species Phyllomedusa bahiana. Next base: position 8,914 of record JAODAL010011528.1, read on the forward strand.
GTGGAAAAACCCCCGGGATTTTAATTTTGTGGGGATATTTTTCTGGTTTTTTATAACCTAAAGTTTTTTGCCTAAGATGTACACTATCCATTTGACTTTTTTGTGGATTTTAAAATTCCAGCTTCTCCACCCTGTTTGGTGAAAATAAGGTTTTTTTGCTCCCCCATAGCCCCAATGGTCATCCCCATAACGACTGCTCACTATCGACTATCTTGTCGATGGGCGACTATCGACCATCGACCGATTTTCGAGGCCAACGAATCCTCAACACTAATCAAGAGGAATGGTGTAGGGAAGTTGTGTGGCATAGAGAAAACCCTATAACAGGAACAAAAATGAACAAAAATAAGTAATTAAAAATTGAGAAACCTATCCTGATTCGGTTTGTTTCCCAAATTAATCAAATCCTTTTTAGTTTTTTTTTGTACAAAATATAGGTAAAAATGGAAAGACCAATGCTACAAAGGTTCTACATGCAGCAATTCTTCAGTAGATTAGACACAGATCGGATATTACTGTATGAACTCATTTGTATATGGCTAGCTCTATGGCTAGCTCTATGGCTGCTCTGAGCATATAACACAGCTGCTGTGACAGTCTAGGCAATAACCTCACCCCACAACGTGTTAAGGAATTATTAGAAATTGTAGCGGGGACAGGAGACCAGAACTGATATGGCAGTTCAGCCAAGGCAACACCGGTAACATTATTTATTCAGGTAAGTGAGAGATAACATTATAAACTGGTAACTGTTTCTACATTGCTTTAAAGAGATACAAAAATGTTACAGCTTCTTATTATAGGTAATCAACATTTTTCTTCTTACTGACAAGTATTGTTTAAGGTCCTAACGCTAGCAATTTTGTAATTATGATTTAGTCAGTAAAAATCACATCTGAAATGAACTATGCAATGCTCCCATAAATATCCATAGTAACAGTAGTGTGGATGTCCCACAATCCATTTCACATAGTGAATGTCAGGAATGTAGCTCAGTGCATAAACTAATTACAACTCAATAACAAAAGTCAATGTATCACAAAAAGAGATTGACTACTACTGTACAATAATTGAAAGAAGAGGATGTCACTTCACTCTATACAAGTTGTCACATTAATTAACTCTTCTTCTTAAATCTTAATCCCACACCCAACCTGCCAAAAAAGGTTGTATTAGTTTTATGCTTCCAGTCTGAAGGTGCGACACATCAGAATTATACATTATGTCTGATAAATGAATCCATAAAAAGCCTTGCTGTGCATATAGTGTGCCTGGTGCCTACATAGTGTGATAGAAGAACAGCAAATCAGAGTCTAGATAGTTTAATATACTTCCATATAGTGTGTAGATTAATCATCTCCAAGAAGTAGTAGAACGGATGCTGGATATTAAGAGATAAGCATGCTGAGGCATAAATGCATTGATAGAAAATTGTATTCTGAAAATACTATTCACAGAAAATGCCAAGACAGCAATCTTTGCAGAAAGTGTCTGATCTGACCCTTCTCATTTACCACCTTAGGTCATTCTAGGAATAGCAGAGACCTGAGAATTGGATGGCCTATGATCCATCAGGTGATTCAGATCCATCGGAAGTTCATTTCAGCTTCACCAGAATACAAGAGTGGAAACCACATGAACAACCCTTATCTCTGGGCCCCAGATCAGTTTGAGTGACCTGCTGGCTCTGCATAAAAAAATCATATTAACAATAACTCACACAGCTTGCCTTTGCATTTTTCAAATCTGACATGTATCACTCTATGTGGGATTAGCTATTTAATGCTTTTAAATTATCAATCAGTGAGAACTTTTTTTTTGTAACAAATTGGACTTTCATTTAGTGGGAAAGTTTTGTTGATACGGTTTGCAATTTCTTTCAAGTGCAGCAATACCCCAAATGTGGGTGTAGATTACTATTTGGGCAGATGTCAGGGGTTTGAAGGGAAGTACAGCTACTGTATTTGGCCTTTAGAGTGCAGGTTTCTCTGGAATGTTTTTTGGGTTTCATTTTGCATTTGTAATGCAACCTTCCAGCAGTAATCAAAGTTCAGAAAAAATACTCCTCATGGAATTCATCTAGGTCTGTACTGGACAATATGACCCCAACAATTTTTTCACAGTTTTTGCTAGCATTGGGATGCAATTCTGCAATTGTTTTTTGGGTTTCATTGTTACAACGTTCACCTTGTGACATAAATGATATCTTGACTTCTTGTGAGTTGGTAAAATTACAGTTGTACCAAAATTTATATAGTTTTTCATGTTTTACTACTTTACAGAATAGAAATGCATTCTTAAAAAAAATGTTTTTATGCCGCCATATTCTGAGAACTATATTTTGTAAATTTTTCTGCATATGGAGCTGTGTAAGGAATTTTCTTTTTCAGAAAGACATTTTCTTTGGTACCATTTTATGATACCTATTACTTTTAGTTCACTTTTTTATTCCTGTCTTTGGGAGGCAGGATGAACAAAATGTAGCTATCCTTTATTGTTTTTTTCCTTTTATCTTTTACAGCTCACATTGTTTGGTAAAAATGACGTTAACTTCACTCTTGGTTTATATGATTGCAGCGATACCAAGTTTCTATAGTTTTTAAGTTTTACTACTTTTACATAATAAATAAAGTTTAAAAAATCATGTTTCTTCATCAATTTGTTCTGGGAGCCATAATTTTTTAATTTTTATGTTTAGCTTTTCACCGTAATATTCTCTACATTCAAGGTATCCATCGTGGCTGTAGCAGGCCCAAAGACTTAAACAGAGCAAACGTAGTCCAAATAGGACTATGTTTGTTCTATTGGTCAGCGTTATACATTGTGGTGGATATAAAAGCCTAGTAGAATACACTTTTGTGTCCTACACAGAAAGCATATATGCCTGAATAGTAAAACAACTGTAGTCCAAGTATGATTAAATTTTTGTTTTGATGTCTATGAGTCAATTATGGCTGTGTCACAGTAACTGACAGGGTACTTTTGTATGGTCCCCCGACAGATACCATGGACTTAGGGAACAACCAGGGCCGTTCCTAGGGGCGGACGAGGTGGGCGATTGCCCGGAGTGCCGAGGCTCCGCTTACCCGAGGGGGGTGCCGCCTGCCTCACCCACCTGGAGGATCGCCCCTGACTCTGCGCGGCTGTTTTATAACAGTCGCGCACAGCCAGCAGCTGCTGGTACAGGGAGGAGGCGGGACAGATCATTCCCATCCTGACGCCTCCCCAGAATCAGCGTCGCAGGGGGTCGCACGGCTTTCACTGCGCCCCCTGCGACTCTGGGTCTCCTCGGTCGAGGAGATCCCTGGGAGCTGCGTGACAGCATAAGCGGTGTGGTGACGTCACGCCGCTTACACCGCTCAGCAGCTCCGGACCAGGATGCGCGGACCAAGGTGAGTACTTTTATTGTTATTTTATAATTACTTACAGGGGCATCACTGGCTACAAGGGGAGCATCACTGGCTACAGAGGGCATCACTGGCTACAGAGGGGCATCTACTGGCTACAGGGGCATCTACTAGCTACAGGGGGGCATCTCATGGCTACAAGGGGGAATCACTGGCTACAGGGGGCATCACTGGCTACAAGGGGCATCACTGGCTACATGGGCATCACTGGCTACAGGGGGGCATCACTGGCTACAGGGGGCATCACTGGCTTCAAGGGGGAATCACTGGCTACAGGGGGCATCACTGGCTACAATGGGGGCATCACTGGCTACAAGGGGGCCTCACTGGCTACAAGGGGGGCATCATTGGCTACAGGGGGGCATCATTGGCTACAAGGGGCACCACTGGCTACAGGGGGCATCAATGGCTACAAGGGGGCATCACTGGCTACAGGGGGCATCACTGGCTACACGGGGGGCATCACAGGCTACAGGGGCATCACTGGCGAAAGGGGGGAATGACTGGCTACAGGGGGCATCTACTGGCTACAGGGGGATTTAATGGTTACATAGGGGCATCACTGGCTACAGGGGGCATCACTGGCTACAGGGGGCATCAACTGGCAACAGGGGGCTACTACCTGGCTATAGGGGGCTACTATGTGGCTACAGGGGACATATTACATGGCTACCATATGAAGTGCTATAGAGAGGGAGTTTGTATAGAGATAGGAATCGGTAGAGAAGTGCTGATAAATTGAGGAGTCTTAAGATATTTGTTTTGTAAATTGTACAGTGAAGAGTCGGGAGTAGTCGTCATGGCGTCTGGGACAGATGGAAAAGAGGAAGAAGAGAAAGAGACCAACTCTTCAGAGACGTCACCTGTGAGTCACTAGATATAACTTTACTGTAATCATTTATATGTCTGCAGAGCCTGTGTACAGCTGGTATCCACCACTATATGGTCACTGTACACCGGTAATATAGGTTGTAGTATAATGGTTTATACTCAGTAATGATCAGTTTGTATTATTCAATCACTGTGTGCTGGTGATATGTCGTCACGGTGTTTCGGCATTCGGTCACTATGTGCTGATGTTATGTGGTCTTAGTGGTCTTGGGATTCTGGTTGGTGTAGCGGGCGATGTTATTTGGTAACTGTATGACTATTATTTAGTAGTTTTATATGTAGCACATTTTGGTAAAGCTTTTTGTATATTTTGGCTTTGGTTTATGGTGATGCAATGTGGCGCACTGTGGCGACATTTTTTAGGGGGGGGTGGGGGGCCAAATTTCTTCACCTCGCCCTGAGTGAAATTTAGCCTAGGAATGGCTCTGATAACAACACATGAACAAGCCTAATGGCTTTGTCTTGCAGAATGAGTTGTTTTCATTCGTACCATTTTGGGCTTGATATGGCTTTTTGATTGATACTTAAACAAAATTCCAGCATCATGAGTTAAATAATATGATAGCCCAGGTCATTACAAACACAGCAATACAGCAAAGACGTGCAAACAGTTAAACAGACTACGCAGACTTGGAGATCAAGGGCAAATGCTCTCAATCCCCTACACATGCCTGGTTTTGATGGCCAGCCAGATCTTCAGGGAAACTGGTCTAGAGAAAGGGAGTCGTAGCTGAACAGTAAGGGAGTGAAGCTGGTGTCCGAGGAGAGCAGACAATTTGGGAAGAGAAAGTTATCCAGACCTCACACTTCAGACTGGACCAATTGGCCTCAAGCCTTATGCACCATCCCCCAAAAATAACTGGGTGCCACTTATGGGGGGAATAGGATAATGCCCAGCTTTCCTGGATGCTGAATAGGCTAGCCAGCATATGTGTGTTATGTGTCTGTTTATTTACAGACTACTTGGGATTTGGTGGACTATGTCAGATCAGTCCTGGATCAATTTTTTTTCATAAAATGATTAAAGAAGGCAGGTATCAGGGGGTGTTTATTTAAATTTTTAAAAAAAAATTTCAGTGTTGTGTCTTTTTTCTCCATTTAATTACAGTGTTAGTAATGGAGGCATCTGATAGATGCCTTTCCATTACTAACACTAGGGCTTTATGTCAGCCATCAGTGGTTTTTGTCATCCTAAGGCTGACACTAAACCCCTCTCACTACTTCCCCAGCATCCCAACATTTTTAGGGTGGGAAAAGTCCAATATCCAATCAGGGGCGTAACTAGAAATGGCAGTGCCCCATAGCAAACTTTACAATGGGGCCCCCCCACCACCATCCGTAAAAAAAAAACAAAAACAAACAATTAACTTATCATGTGTTCCGTCAAGAATGACAGAAAAAATTGTGTACACCAGACACATCCCGTACATGCCACTCACACGTCGGCCACATGCCGGTCACATCCCGCACACGCCAGCCACTCACACGCCGGTCACATCCCGCACACACCAGCCACTCACATGCTGGTCACAACCTGCACAGCCCAGCCCCTCACGTGCCGGTCACATCCCGCACACGCCAGCCACTCACATGCCGGTCACATCCCGCACACGCCAGCCACTCACATGCCGGTCACATCCCGCACACACCAGCCACTCACACGCCGGTCACATCCCGCACACGCCAGTCACTCACATCCCGCACACGCCAGCCACTCACATGCCGGTCACATCCCGCACACGCCAGTCACTCACATCCCGCACACACCAGCCACTCACACGCCGGTCACATCCCGCACACGCCAGCCACTCACACGCCGGTCACATCCCGCACACGTACTGATATTTCTGATATTAGTGGACTGTGATTCTTTGATTGTTTACATAGATTTTTTTTGCTGTGGGAGCATCACCCTCTACCCTACACTGAGTACTGGTCACTTATGTAGATAATACATACATACATACACCTACATACACACACAGAAATATATTCATACACACACTACAGACACATATATACAGTCACATCCATACACACTACAGACAAACATATATACAGTCACACACATACACAGACTTACCTGTATGCAATGCAGCTGTCTTATTCAGTCCAGACGTCTCAGGAAGACACAGGGTGGTTAAGGAAAGGACAAATGGCAGCAGCTTCCTGCTCTTTAACCGGCAGTGCAGACACACCTCCTCCATTGTTCCATTCCGACTGTGCCTGTGTGGAGGCTCCGAGGGGGCCGCAAACAGTACAGAGGGGAGGAAGGGGACCGCCAACAGCACAGAGGAGAGGGGAGGAGGGGGCCTCCCGCACACAGTACAAAGGAGAGGGAAGGGGCCCCCGCACACAGTACAGAAGATAGGGGAGGGGGCCCCCGCACACAGTACAGAGGAGAGCGGAGGAGGGGGGAGGAGGGGGCCTGCAAAAAGCACAGAGAAGAGGAGAGGAGGGGGCCCGCAAACAGCACAGAGGAGAAGGGAGGAGGGGGCCTGCACACAGTACAGAGGAGAGGGGAGGAGAGGGCCTCCACACACAGTGCAGAGGAGAGGGGAGGAGGGGGCCCACACACAGTACAGAGGAGAGGGGAGGAGGGGGCCCCCGCACACAGTTCTGAGGAGAGGGGTGGAGGGGGCCCCCGCACACAGTACAGAGGAGAGGGGAGGAGGGGGCCCGCAAACAGCACAGAGGAGAGGGGAGGAGGGGGCCCAAAACAGTACAGAGGAGAAGGGAGGAGGCGCTGCAGGGGGAGCAGCTCTTTTAAAATACTTTTTATCAGCTCCGTGGAGATGTGAGGTGATCGGGCTGCCCCCTAGTGACTGTACGTATGTTATGACAGGGCCCGACCTGCAGTAAAAATCAAGTTTCTGTTTCCTGCTGGCCGGGCCCCCAGGGAGTGCGGGCCTCGTAGCAGTCGCTATGCCTGCTTCGGCGGTAGTTTCGCCACTGCTTCCAATACTGATAGTATCAGGCTGCAGCTGCTGTTTTAACTTGTCTGGATATGAAAAATGGGGACTCTCTAATCATTTATTTATTTATTGAAAATTAAAAACTAGGCATACATTATAATAAATAAATAATAAAAAATGATGTAGGGTTCCCCTCAATTTTCATAACCAGTCAAAGTAAAATCAGCAGCTGAAGGCTGATACTACCAGGGTGGGAAGGTCCATTGATAATGGTGCCTTCCCACCCTAAAAATACCAGCCATAGCTACCCAGAGAAGCAGACCATGACATTAGAGGGTCCACTTCTGAGAATACCCCGGCTCTTCCCACTAACCCTGGTGCATTTGGTACTGGGATAATAGTAACATGGGGTTAATATCAACCTTGCGGTGAAAAAAAAGAGCTGGCTGAAACTAAGTCCTAGTGCTAGGAATAGGGAGGCCTCTGTCAGAAAACTCCACTACTAACACTGGAATAAAATGGTAAAAAAAACACAATGACTCAACACAAAAACTTTTTATTTAAATAAATATTCCCCGCCATCAGCTTATTGACCATTTCATGAACTAAATAGATCCAACACTGGTCCAAATTAGTCCAGAGAGTCCAACATAGTCCATGCCTGCAGCTGATCTTCTGGGATTGCAGGGCACTGAGTTCAAGCTGCACAATATAATTCTGGGGTGTACAGATCACAGATGCAGCAAAATCTCCATATTTATGGTCCTATGCCTCCTCCACTATGATCACCTATCGCCCCATAACCTCCACATTTCTACCTATCATCCCATGTGGAGTTTTGTACACAGGGGGCAGCACCGGTAGGATAGTGCTGGAAAAGTTAGAATTCTAAGATATTTTTGTGTGATACATCTACAGGGACATCATGTAACTCATCCTAGTGGTCTGAACAAAATGCAGAAGATAAGGGAAAGAGAACAACATCCAGTACGACAAGTATAATTTATGGGGCTTAGACGCCAATTTTTAAGCGCATTAGAATAGTATAGAATGCACCTGAATTCATGAACCCGGTTTACTGCGGGTCATAAATCAGGCGCATTCTAGTGCTAAGATGACACTTCTGGCTCAGGTAAACCATTTTGAAAGTGGTTTACCTGTTCCAGCAGTAATGCGCATAGATTTGCCATACTGAAGCTATAAATATGTAGCTTCATACGGTTCTAGTGCGCCTCGCCTCACTCACGCCCGCCGAAATCAGGCGCATTACAAAGTGCAGCAGGCACACTGTGATGCATCTAATATTTGTATATGGGAGATTTAAAACTATAGTGAACGGGCCTGTGCTAGATGTCGAGCTGAAAGGACGTCCGACTTATGGCGCAGCCCCGTTCATACCTGTCGCCCGTGGTTTCTGAATGTAACTGCACCATAATCACATACAGTTCAAACCAGAAGTTTACATACACTACAGAAAAAGACACATATGCATGTTTTTCTCACTATCTGACATGAACTCAGAATAAACCTTACCTGTTTTAGGTCAATTAGGATTACCAAACTTATTTATATTTGCCAAGTGCCAGAATAATGAGAAAGAAAATTTTTATAACTTTCTGCAAAGTCAAAAGTTTACATACATTTCATTAGTATTTGGTAGCATTGCCCTTAAACTATATAACATGGGTCAAATGTTTTGGATATCTTTCCACAGGCTTCTCACAATGGTTGTTAGGAATGTTTGCCCATTCCTCCTGACAGAACTGGTGTAACTGAGCCATGTTTGTAGGTCGCTTGGCTCGCAGCTTTGCCCATAAATTTTCAATAAGAATGAGATCAGGGCTTTGTTATGGCCACTGCAAAACATTGACTTGGTTATCCTTTAGCAACTTTGTAAGCAGTTTGGCAGTATGCTTTGGGTCATTATCCATTGAAAGACCCATTTCTGCCCAAGCTTTAAATTCCTGGCTGATGTCTTGAGATGTTGCTTTAGTATTGCAACATAATCTTCTCTCCTCACTATACCAGCTATTTTGTGAAGTGCACCAGTCCCTCCTGCAGCAAAACAACTGCACAACATGATGTTGCCATCCCCATGTTTCACAGTTGGAATGGTGTTCTTAGGCTTTAAAGCTTCTCCCTTTTTTCTCCAAACATAACGATAGTCATTATGGCAAAAAAGTAACATTTTTGTTTCGGCAGATCACAGAACATGTCTCAAAAAATGTAGGTCTTTGTTCTTATGTGCATTTGAAAAGCAGTAATCTGGCTTTTATGTGTTTCTTTCGGAGTAATGGCTTCTTCCTGGCAGAGTGACCTTTCAGCCCATGTTGATATAGCACTCGTTTCACTGTGGATAATGAAAAAAGCTTACTATCTTCCGCCAGCATCTTCACAAGGTCTTTTGCTTTTGTTCTTGGGTTGATATGCAGATGTCGGACCAAAGCACGTTCATCTCTGAGACACAGAACCTATCTCCTTCCTTCCTTCCTGTTTGTACGTGCATATAATTGTTTGTACACATGAACAAGGCACCTTTAGGTATCTGGAAATTGCACCCAAGGATGAAACAGACCTTTGCAAGTCCACATTTCTCTTCCTGATATCTTGGCTGATTTCTTTAGACTTTCCCATGATGTTGCATACAGAAGCAGTGTGTTTCCAGTGTGTATTAAAAAATAAATCCACAGGTGTGTCTCTAACTCAGATGTTGCCAATAAATCTATCAGAAGCTTCCAAAAACATGACATCTTCATATGGACAGTTTCAAATTGTTTAAATACATAGCAATCCTAGTGTATGTATTTGCAGAGAGTAACTTTGCAGAGAGTAATAAAAATGCCTTAAAAATTTTCTCTCTCATTATTCTGGCATGTGGCAAATATAAATGATTTTAGTAATCCTAATTGACCTAAAATGGGTAAGGTCTAGTCTGATTTCATGTCAGTTAGTGAGAAAAACATGCATGTGTGTCTATAAAAAGAGCGTATGTAGTGTATGTAAACTTCTGGTTTCAACTGTATATGTCCGCTGAACATGTGTACAACTGGTATCTGGTATATGGTCACTGTATGGTGGTAATATCGGTAGTTTTACAGTATCTCCCAGCTCTCCTGGATTTCTAATAGGCTATTCAATGTCCAGTAAAGCTGGGTGACGCCAAAACCCTAAATTAGCTTTCTTCCAGGGCCGTTACACAGATGAGTGTAGTTGTTATGGCCTTTTGTGAAGGAGTTATGGCTTGCTATAAAGAGGGTGTGATTTATGCAAATTATGAGGCCAGTGTGCTATGCATGCCATAGCTCTTCCTAGAGGCCACTTTCAAATGTTGGCAGGTATGAATAACTACTGTATGGTTACATGTAATATTACAAGAATATTTGTTTACAGGTCACTTGTCAGGCTTACTGGTGTCAGCGCACATTATGCCAACAGGTTCAATTCCAGGATTTGTACCATTCCCGAGTCCTGTTTTTTCCTTTTTATACTGTTGAATGCTTTTGTGCTTTTCTTTTACCTTCCTGTGTGTTGAATCTTCCATGGCTAGGAAAATTTATTTTGAACTTGAGACTTACTGGTCTCCTGTTTGTACATCCTGTGACAGTGTCATCACCTACTGTTGCTGTTATACTACTGATCATGGCAGTCAGTCATATTCATGACAAAACCAGGTGCTTCTTTTGACAATATGAACTCCAGTGCAAAAAGTGCTGAACATGTTGAACCATGCATAGTTTTTTTTATATAGCAAATGGAGACCCAGGTGCAATTACTACTCCCTATAGCTACTCCCTGATCACTATGATAATACTTAGTCAGCCCATTCATGTATCAAACAAAAGAAATACTTATACACACTGTTTTCAGAAGTCTTGCAGGTGTTTCACAGAAATTATAGCAAATTGGAAGTGAAACAAATATTTTTTCTTTCTGCACATATTCAATGTACGGTACATTTCTCTGTTAACACAATAGGTGTTATTATAGAAAGCTTCCCTGATGTTTATCAATCTGATTTTGTTGCTTTACAATTACAGTGGTACCCTAATACTCATCATTAATTCAGTCCATAAAGTAGGTTGAGAACCAAGTGACGTTTTCCCATTAGGAATAATGTAAATAAAATGAATCCATTCCATACCCCCTTTATTTTATAGGGCATAGAATTTCCAGCTCATCCATCATTTATGCTTCTGTTTTATTTGACAGGGCAGTTAGTTTAGTTCACCAGTAGGGTCAGGGAGCCCTCTTGCCTAAGTTAGATATTGAATTTGCTTTCCATCTGTGCCTATGGTATCCAGATTGTAACCATTTCCTTGGTTGCATAATGGATGGTATTTTCTGTTATGATTTGTGCCTTCCCATGGTTGCTCATTGTCCTGTCACTTTTTCGAGCTGTTCACTTTATTTTTAGAATGGGTTTTTGCAAAACACGTTTTGTTTTCTTATGGGTAAATTTGGGGTCTCTCTTTCTCTAAGTTGAGTACTAAAGCAGGCTTATTGGAATACAGCAAAGTCATGGACGAAGAAAACGACTCCAACACCCGTTCGACAACAATAATAATTTAACTCTTCAGGAAAGTATGGTCAACAAGTTCCCCAAACACACATGTACAAAGTTGTGACTGGGACCCGTGTGCTCCACAGTGCGCCACCGGAGATGTATCCTCAGGTTGCACAATAAGTTTACCTACCCACGGGATGTGGAAAGGCCGAACACCCTCTACTTGTTAATACAATACAAAGACAGGAAAAATTGTGTGTGGTGCTGTTCAGAGATGTGCTTACGGTGCAGCACAGCAGTTTACAACTTAACCAGCTCTACCCACTATCCCCCAGAAATATAGATATAATGCAAATCCTCTCACTTGCTAACCAGTTGCATAAATAACAGTGCTATAGCAAGTCCTGTCCAAGGTCCCGAATCAGGGGGCGTACTTGGGTAAACACTTATGGCCTGAAACAAAACCTGCCCTAACTAGGTTAACAACAGGCCTGCACACAGTCTGAAGTTCATTGGCGTGCACGCATTTGTCCCGGGTGTACCTTGCAGTGGCCGGCAGTTGCTGCTCTGAGGTGACGATTCCCTCTGTTGGAGCCGATATCACTGATGTAGTCACCCCTCTCAGTCTCTGAAGAGTGTTCTTTCCTTCACGGGGCTTTCTTTGCCAACAGCATCAATGTAGACAGCCACACTCCTTTCTCTCTCTCTGGGACTGCTCACATTTCAGGGCCTCACAGATTCAGAAAAGCTGAATCAATCCTTTCCCAGCGTCTGTCCTCTCCTGATCTCTCTGTGTCTCTCCTACTGTAGCCTAAGATGGCTGCTGCCTCGTGTATGTTATCACAAGCCTCTAATTTGCATACACCAGAAACCAAAAACGGTGGCATCTTTTTGCCAAACAGCAGAATGAAACAGAATACTTTACAATTTTAAGTCATACATATGATTTTACTGAGTGACCATGATGAGGCTGGTCCACTATCTCATATACCACCCCACTAGAAGTTGGCGTCCTCGACAACCCTCCCCACACAAACTCGTCTTGCGCATAACGCTGTGGGGTATATCAGCATTGGTCCTGGGCGTCCTACTTGGGGCTATAGGCAAAGGGACTTCAGTCATATCCCCTGGGGAAAGACTTGTTGACTGCTCTAATCTCTCTCTAGGTGCTCTCTGTAGCTTGCCACAGTTGGAACCTCAGTTGACACCAGAATCGGGACAGCAAACCATTCCTCAACTTCGGGGGTTTGCTGTGCAGCGGTAGGTACTTCGTACGCAGTCACAGGAACCTCAAAATTACAGCGCCTTAACATATTTCAGTGCAGATTTCATGATGGGCCTCCTGTCCCTATTGACTCTACCTCGTACACTGGGATGGCAGGTTCTACCCTCCTCTTTACCACATACGGGACCACCTCCCATCTAACTTTCCAGATGGCCTCTTAGCTCTGAGCATCACCTGATCACCTGGGGCATACCCGTCTCTCTGCATGGGCCATGGGTTAGGATGTACCACTTGTTTCAAGCGTTCTCCTTCAACCTTGTGCACTGCTCTCAGCATGCGGCAGTGCCCACGCATTGGTACTGGTCAGTGGTGGTTCCATCGGACTGGACATGTGGAGTTCCTCAATCTCCCAGCCTGGTCTTCCAAACATCAGCATGTGTGGGGAATAACCCGTGGTACTGTACACCCTATTGTTATAGGCCCACATCAGTTCAGGAAGGTACTCAGGCCACCTAGCCTTCTGACTATCCAATAAAGTGCGCAGCATCTGGATCAGAGTGCGTTTAAACCTCTCACACGCTCCATTCCCCTGCGAATGATACGGGGTGATTCAGGAATGCTCAATCCCATACAGCTGGTACAGTTCACTCATTAGGGCCCCTGGGAAAAAAAGGTCCCCTATCAGAATGTATTCTCTGTGGGCACCCAAACACCTGTATAAAGTGTTTGCAGACCGCCTCGGCAGCAGACTCTGCTGTCTGATCCCTAGTGGGTACAGCCACTGGGTGCTTCGTGAAATGGTCCATCATGACCAGGCAGTATGAGTGCCCAGAGGCAGAGTACCCAATCTGTACATAGTCATTCATCGGTAGCTCTAGGGGCGCAGATGTCCGGATGGCCTGAATGGGAGCCCGCTGTTCAGTGCTCTTATTTAACCCATAGGTTCGACACTTGAAACACACTTCAGACACCATGCTTAACAAATCAGGGCAGTACACCAGTCGCTGAAGCCACCTGTATGTTTTGTCACACCAAAAATGGGTGCCTCTCTCATGGGCTTCCTGAGCAGCCTCCAGTCCCAATGACATGGGAATGACAATCTGTTGCCGGTGCTGCAGCTCTGATTGTAAGTAGATGGTCCAGCAAAGGAGTCCCTGGGTAACACTCAGCTTATCCCACTACCTCAACAGCTTTTGCCCCTCCTGAGTCAACTGGGCCTGCTCTTCTGGCTGGGGCCAGACCCGAGACTGGACCCATCCTTTCACTTTCTGTAGATCGGCGCAACCATTTTGGACCCTCTCCCAATCGCCACCATCTTTCCCAACACAAATGACATCCCACCATAGGCGCCACCCCGCTTGAGTGTGCCACATCCTGGAACATAGGTAACCAGACAAGGTCAGGCATTTCAGTGTCCTCTAACTCTTCGTCAACACTGCAAGATGGTAGTCTGACTGGAACCCTAGAGAGGGCATCGGCATTACCATTTTCCCTCCCTGACCGGAACTTAAAGGGAACCTGTCACATAGATTATGCATCCCTTGCCGAGGGCAGCACAAGCTAGCATCAGACCTGCTGTTCCTAGCGCTGTGCCCCTTATTCTGTAAGATGCTGGAGTTTTAGAGCATTTACCCTTCAAATCTTATTCATGAGCAGGTGTTAGCCCAGCCCACTAAAGGCTAGCCCTGCCCACTGACAGTTATTCACATGCTTCTACCTATTCAAAGTAATAGGTTTATCAGTTGAGGTAGGCGGGGCTAGCCTCCGATTGGCTGGGTTTGAAAAAAACTGACTCTTTGAAGGACTCTTCGAATGACTCTTCTGGCTGAAAACTGCAGATTTGAGCATTAAATACACAAAAACTACAGCATCTTACAGAATAAGGGACACAGCGCTGGAAACAGCATGTCTGACACTAGCTTGTTCTGCCCTCAGCAAAGGGGGCATAATCTATGTGACAGGTTCTCTTTAATGCGAAATTGGTACTTTAAGAGGCCACCCATCTCTGTTCAAGGGCTCCAAGCTTAGCGTTCTCTAAATGTGCCAACGGATTGTTGTCCATCATGACGGTCACCTCTGCACCAGGTCATGTACTCTGCAAACCTTTCAGTCATAGCCCACACCAGGGCCAATAGTTACAACTTAAAGGAGATATAATTGTCAGGATTGTGCTCCGACTCTCGCAAAGACTGACTAGCACAGGCAAGTACTCTCTCCCACCCCTCCTGGACCTGGGACAGCACAGCCCCCAACACATGTAGACTCCCATCAGTCAGTGTACAGCAGGAGGGGAGTATCGGACCACGCATAGGCCAGAAACAGAGCAGTGGTCAGCGCCTCTTTCACCGCTTCAAAAGCCATTTGCTACCGTGGTCCTCATTCATTGGGACGATTCCTCGGGCCCCCAGCTTTACCCCTCACTAGCTCATTTAAGGGACCTGTCAGATGGTTTTGAACTGCCTCCACCTTACTGGGGGTGGGCTACACGCCTTCTAAGGTGACCACATGCCCTAAGTACTCTATCCGCTGATGGAAGAGTAGACACTTCTTAGGCTTGATCTTGAGCCCGTGGTCCTGAAGTCATTCCAGGGCCTGCCGCAGTTTCTGAAGATGGTCTTCAAAAGAGTTCCCAAACATTATTACATCATCCAGGTAAATCAGCACCGACTCAAAGTTAAGATCTCCCAGACAGTGCTCCATCACCCGCTGGAATGTCCCTGGTGCATTAGACAGCCCAAACGGCATCCGATTGAACTCATAAACCCCATAAGTAGAATGAAGGCTGTCTTTGCCCTATCCTTCCTAGCCATTGGCACCTGCCAGTATCCACTGGCTAATTCGAGAGTTGAGAAGAACTTTGCATGACTCAGAGCGGACAGCGATTCTTCATTCAGTTTTTCTACACAGAACCTGAGACTCCCATCTTTTTTCCACACCAAGACCACAGGGGCAGCCCAGGGGCTTTGAGTCTCTTGGATCACCCATTTCTCCATCATGCTTGCCACCGTATCTTTCACTTCCTGGTACATCGTGGGTGGGATTTGCCGGTACCGCTCTCTGAAGAGCATAGCATCCCCTGTGGGGATTTCGTGCTCGATAGTAGAAACACACCCGAAGTCTTCATCATGTCTTGAGAACGCCTCCTGGAACTCCCAAAGGGTATCTTCCAGCAGCTGTTGTTGCCCCAGAGTCAGGGCCCCACTGTCAATCCCCATCTGAGCCATGATCACTCGGCCATTCCATTTCGCTGTCGGAGGCTCACTCTGCAGGACCCGTACTGCATAGACCAAGGTCGACCTCTTGTCGGGCAATAGCGTGACGTCCCCTCACCTGGAGATGTCTTCTTCAGGAACGTAGACTTCAGCTAACAGGATATTCAGGGGAACGGTCAGCTCACTGTCCATGACATTGAGGCATCTCACAGGTGCACACCCACTTTCCACATTGACAAGGGCCTGAGGTACCAGTGGGTGGTCCTGTGACTCTTCCTGTGAGACCAGTTCAATCAAGACTTCCAGCCAATTTAACTTCCATCTTGTCCCCACCGGCAACATCAATATTTGCTTGTGTCATGGCGGGATCTTCATCAGGACTTTCAGTGGCACCTTCACGTACCCATTGGGTCGGCCAGAGGTGGAGCTCTTCCGCAGACTGCAGCTCCTCACCATCCGTTGTAGGAACTTCTGAGTTGGTCAGTGCATGGTGGCCCGCTGCCAATACCTTGGCCCCTCTTTAGCATAGAGATGTTGATCCAGGTCTCTGAGCACATTCATGCCCAGTGTCACATTCATTCCCCTCCGGGATGGGTGATCCACCAGCACGAATCCCGTCTTGCCAATGTCTTGTCCAAACAATTGGACCTGCATCCAGACCATCCCTTTCACGTTCATCTCACCATTATTGGCTGCCATCAGCCTTATGACACTGCCATCTTCCGGCTCCATCATGTGCCCGACGTTTCTCTCAAAGAACTCTAAAGGCATCAGGGTGCAGTCTGACCCTGTATCAACTAGACAGCGTACTTTTTGGCCTTGTAGCTCGGCTTTCATAATGGGACTGCTGGCATAGAGGTTATGCTCCCCACGCATGGGCTTTAGCTTCTGTTACACCGCCACAGGATGCCCAGATACTGCGGTGGTCGGTAATTTAACACCCGCTCTGCCCCTACACGTTCAAGACACTCTCGGGCGATGTGGCCATACTGCTGGCAAGCCCAGCAGAGGGGCCTCCTAGATCCCCACACAACTAATGGACCCCTTGCGGTGGGACCCCCGCTGTGGAGTTGTTCTGAAAGGGGAGCTGCGGGAGGTCATTTCCGGAGCTTGTAGCCATTCCGCCTGAAGCTGGGACACTTCCAGCCGAAGTTCTCTCTACTCCTTCCGGAAAGCCTGGACCACATCCGTTAAAGTCCCCTGGTCTGCTGCTTGATTGTGCCACTACTTACGGCCTTTACCATTATGGTCATGGGTTCTTCTTCCCTCTTTGCAGTGGCTAAGTAAGCATTATAAAACGTCAGGTCGGCTGTCATTCAGGTCATCTCTTGAAAATTTGTCCCGTAAGGATTAATTGTACAGTCTCACAATGAACTGATCTCTTTGTAACTTATCCACTTTTTGGAAAGCCCCATCTGGCCACTCGGTCTCGCCGACTTATTTCATTCAATGTTTCCTGTAGGGCATTAGAGTACTGCATGAGAGTCTCACCCTCTCTTTGTGGTCGGTTGAAGAAGTAGCTTCGCAGGTACACCACTTTGGTACACCCCCCTAGAGCTCCTTCCAGCAGTGAGAATATTTTCTCCAGCGTGTCCCTCTCGGACGCAGGCCATACCATCACTGTCCGCCTAACGTCCCCCTCTAAGGCCCATAAGGCTTCCTGCGCCTCCCCCATTCCGGAGCTAAGTTGCATATTTTAACTGCGCTAAAAACGCTTTCTGTCCAATCCTGCAGCGTCATGTTTTTTCCGTCAAATTTGGGGAGGGATTGCAGTAGCGGCCCTAAAGGGACATAACTCACTTGGATGGGCAATATGGGGACACCCTGAACTTGGCTCTAGGCCAGCGCCATTGACGCCGGGGGAATATCTCCTTTCTATCCCCATC
Organism: Phyllomedusa bahiana; assembly: GCA_025379985.1. Taxonomy (NCBI): domain Eukaryota; kingdom Metazoa; phylum Chordata; class Amphibia; order Anura; family Hylidae; genus Phyllomedusa; species Phyllomedusa bahiana. Next base: position 26,954 of record JAODAL010011528.1, read on the forward strand.
CATAATGGTCGCTGCATCCTGCCGACTACGCCAAGCTGTAAGTTGAATACCGAGGCAGGCTTACCAGAATACAGTGAAGTCACAGACGAAGAAAACAACTCCAACACCCATTCAATGACAATTTAATTTACTGAACTCTTCAGGAAAGTATGGCCAACAAGTTTCCCAAACACACCTGTACAAAGTTGTGACTGGTATCCGTGTGCTGCACAGCGAGCCATCAGAGATGGATCAGGTTACAAGACAAGTTTACCTACCCGCAAGGTGTGGAAAGGCCGAACACCTTCTACCTTTTAATACTATACAGAGATAGGAACAATCTTGTGTGGCGCCGTTCAAACACGGTGCAGCACAACAGCTTACAACTTAATCAGCTCGACCCGCTATCCCTCGGAAATATAGATATAATACAGATCATCTCACTTGCGAACTGGTTGCATAAATAACAGTGCTATAGCAAGCCCTGTCCAAAGTCCCGAATCGGGGGACATACTTGGGTAAGCACTTAAGGCCTGAAGCAAAACCTGCCCTAACTAGGCTAACTACAGGCCTGCACACAGTCTTAAGTTCGTTGGCATGCATGCGTTTGTCCTGGGTGTACCTTGCGGTGGCCGGCATTTGCCGCTCTGAGGTGAAGATTCCAGCAACGATGTAGACAGCCACACTCCTTTCTCTCTCTCTGGGGCAGTTCACAGTTCAGGGCCTCACAGATTAAGAAAAGCGGAGTCAATCCTTGCCCAGCATCTGTCTTCTCCTGATCTCTCTGGGTCTTCTCCTGCAGCAGCCTAAAATGGCTGCTGCCTCGTGTCAGTTATCACAAGTCTCTAATTTGCACACACCAGAAACCGGAAACAGTGGCATCTTGTGGCCAAACAGCAGAACGCAATAGAATACTTTATAATTTTAAATCACACATATGATTTTACTGTGTGACCACGATGAGGCTGGTACACTATCCCACATATGGCATAGTCGGCATATTCAGATTAAAAAAAACAAGAGCTTTTTATCTTTTTTCGGGTACTGAATTGGAGCAAATGTTTTTTTCCCCAGGAAAATTGGTTACAATTGTTGACCTAATAGAAGGCTATTCGGTTTAAAAAAGATATGTTACAGCAACTTCAGTCCATGTTAGGTCTTTTTAGTTTTTGTGTCCCAGGTTAATGCCCAAAGACCATGTTTTTTTGCACCATTCTCTCTTAACTATCCGTGGCATTCATCGTCTGTATCACTGGATTCACATTACCACTTCCTTGCATTCCAATTTGCTCATTTGGTGTAAATTTGTCAGGTCTTAAATTGGTCACACATGCTGTTAGGCATTGAAGGTTTCTAATGTGAATGTGCTGCTGTTTACAGACGCAGCCAGTTACGTTGGTTTTGGAGCTATATTTGGAAATGAGTGGTGTGCGGAAAAATTGCCTGACACTTGCCAGCAAAAAAGCCTTTATTGCAACCTCACTCTGTTACAATTATACCACATTGTTATTGCTACTGAGTTGTGGGCTCCAGCGTTGCAGGATCGTTGGGTTTATTTTTGGACAGATAACTTATCTGTGGTTCACCGCATTGACTCCTCAATGACCGCCTACCGGCTATAGACGACGGGTAGTGCGTATCTTATTTCTGCAGCGACATCTTTTGCGGCTTAGAGTGCTGTAACCGCACTAGGAATGGAGCTGTAGTTAATTCCATTCATAGAGCAGTCTCTGTGAATGCTAAGGAGCGAAGAAAGCCTCTGATCCCAGGTGCTTAACCCTTTGATTTCCATGGTACATGACTGTGGCATAACCAAAGGGGATTCCCCTACTCCACCGGGTGATCTGGACCTCCTGTGAACCAATGAAGCCTGAGGAATATCTGTGCAGTCAGCCTTGGGGACCTAGAGAAGCCCCAGGGCTATCTGTATAGCAATCCTGCAGTCAGGGCACATGGTGTGCTGCCCTGAAAGCAGACTCTTTCAAACTGACACAGTTTGTAATGTATTAGCGGGAGTATGCTAATATATTGCTAAGTGTAGAAAAAATGTAAAATAGTTATCCCTTCATGGATACAAAACAAAAGGAAAAACATAAAAGTAAATAAAATAAAAAAATATATAAATATTTAATGCAAGATTATTGTGCCTACATTAAACACACAAAAAAAAAAAACACTACACATATTAGGTATCCACCGGACCATAATAACCTGTAGAATTAATCTAACAGGTTATTTAATGTGAATGGCATAAAAAAATTAAAAAAGCAAAACTGAAGAAAAATTCTTCAGTAATTTCTATGTAAAATCAAACTAAGTACAACTTCTTCTGCATAAAACAAGTCCTCATATAACTGCATCATTGAAAGAATAAAAAAGTTATGACTGTTGAAACGAAAGGAGGCAAAAGCTAAAAAATGTTGCTGGTCATTAAAGGGGTTTTGTCACAAAGTAAAATTGATGTGGGAAACTTGCATATTAAAAAATAAATATTTTCACCATTAATCATTAATAAAAACTCTGTACCATTATTACTTTAGCTCCCCCTGGCGTGGTGTTAGTCATCCATGCCAGGGGGAATGATTTGTGTCTAAAGCAACTTTCCAAGTTGCTAACACCTACCTATGCTGATCTTGAACATATTTTAACCTATTTTCATGAATTGGTTTTAGTCTGGTCTGAGGTCGTTCCTTGAATGGCCTGGCATTGAGCTAGGGATGCTGGTGCTGTAGAGAGGTCAAGGAGAATACTTAACACTAGGGGCGACATGTATGATCGGGAGTTGCGCCTGTTTTCTGGCAAAAACGGCGCCTCACCGATCCGAATCCCCTATCGGACGCAGTTATGCAGTGTTAGGCGCAACCTTCGCCACTTTCGGATGCGCCTAACAGTAAGGGGCGTGCAATGGGCGCGGTGTGGGCGTTCTGGGGCGGGACGCACCACATTCGAATACTCTGAGGCATGCATGATCGCGGGTCGCAAATGAGGTGCATTGCAGCGCTCGACAGCTCCGACAGGCAGACCTAGTTGAAGCTGGTCTAAATGAGCCGGAGGAGGTGAAGTGAAGCGAGAACGTAATGGAATGGGGCAAAATGTGCTCTCGCTCGACTGTTACAACACTACACTAATAAAAAAGAGTTGTCTTGAAAAAAATTTCATTAATAAAGATAAATATCAAAGTTGTCTAAAAACGATTAAATGTATTGAAAAAAGTTGATCATTTAAAATTAGGGGAAAAATATATAAGATCGCAAAAGAAATAAATCTCAGCTCTGTGAGACATGGAGTATGATTCCAAAAATCGTTTTTATTAGGTGGAAAACATTATCTGAAAAAGAGCTCAAACCTCCTAAAAACATACTTCAATCAAATCACTAACAACGCGTTAGTCGCCGTCACCGGCGCAACATCAGGAATTGCAATATAGAAAGTTGCCGGGAAATACAGTAATTCAAATTCTGTAAGCTCTTCTCATTGGTTGGCAGAAACCAACCAATCAGAATAGGAGCGACAGTGAACCATTATAACCTATGGAGAGGTATTGACCAATCACATGAAAAGGCGGGACAGTTCAAAATACACTTAGAATTTTTTGGCCATTTCGTTATTCATCTACATAGATGGAAAAATAAAAAAGTTATAGCTTTCAGAATGCGATAAGAAACTTAGAGCCATATTATTATGACTGTCCGTCAGGAAGGGGTTAACAGACCTGTGCATAAACAAATGCCCTGAAACCTCAATGAACCAAAATCACATTGTACATAAGAGTGGACCTAAATTTCTCCAGCGTGATGTGAGAAACTGATAAAGTAAAAAAACAATTATTTCAAGTTATTACTGTCAAAAATGGTTACATAGTTACATACTCAGTAAGGTTGAAAAAAGGCACATGTCCATCAAGTTTAACCAAGGGTGGGGAAAGATGTGGATGAAGGAAGGGAGATAGGGAGTTTTTAAAGTTTAGTTTTCCCATTGATTAAGACTTTGGAACCCTAAGGCAAGAACCAATCTGCCCTAAAGGAAGATTTCATTCCTGATCCTAAAGTTGCCATCAGACCGGGTCCAGATATTTTATTTACCGTATGTACTCGAGTATAAGCCGGGTTTTTCAGCACAAAAAATGTGCTGAAAAATCCCCCCTCGGCTTATACTCGAGTCACTGTCGGCGCTCGGGCGCTACGGTGGCCTGAGTGCCGACAGGGACGCTTCAGCTATATGCGACTCCTCCTGGAGCGCAAATAGCTGAAGGCCGAGTACAGCTGACAGCCTCCGGGCGCTGCGATGGCCCGTGCGCTGTCAGCGATCTCCTCCCCTGTGTGCGACTCTTCCGGAGCGCCACACAGGGGGAAGAGGGAACCCCTGGGGGGGGGCAGAGGGGCGGGGGCGGGGTCCCTTTCACCGCAGTGGACCTTTTTCCGGGGTTTGGCCCCCAAACTCACGGGGCCTTCCCCGGGGTTTTTTCCGGCCGGGACAGGCAGCCCGGGGAGTCATCACGCCGGGGCCCCCGGGCCTGAAGCATCCCCCCGCCTGTGCCGAAAGGGTGCAGGGGGAAGGGGGGCGGGAGGCCGGACAACGGGGGGAGACGAAACACGGGAGCCAGGGTAAGGGGGTGTTTTTTTTGGTTTTTTAAAAAATTTTTGCCTAAGCCTGCCTAGAAGGACCTATCCTGCCAAAACCCCTGCCCACAGCCTACCTATAACCGCCTATACCTGGCCCATACCCTGACTCAACACCTTTCCTAAAAAATGCCAATACCCTGCCCTACAGCCTACCTTTTAACTGCCCAAAAAAACCCCGCCTAAAAAGCCTACTTATAGTACCAAAAAGTTTTTACCCGGCCCATACCCTGCCTGCAGCCTACCTATAGGCCTAAACCTTTCCTTATAAAACCCCGCCTGCAGCCTACCCCAAAACCTTCCCCAAAAACCCCGCCTACAGCCTACCTTTTAGGACCCTTATAAACCCGCCTAAAAAAACCCTGCCAAAACCACCTATACCTGCCTAGTAAACCCCGCCTACACCCCACTTTTAGGACCTATACCTGCCTAACCCTGCCTACAGCCTAAACCCATAAAATGCCTATAAAACCCTGCCTACACCCAAAACCCATAGGACCTTAATATCCTGCCCAATAGCCTACCCTAGGGGGAAACCAATAACCTTTTTTATACCCCGCCAATAGCCCCACCCCCGAAACCTATACCCCCGCCCCCAAAAACCCCCGCCTATAGCCCCCACCTAAAAGGACCTTACCTGCATATAGCTTTTCCGGGGGGGCCTATTTTCCCAACCCCTATAAAACCCGCCCCAGGGGGACCTATACCTTGGGCCAAAAATGACCTATTTTCCTCCTAGGGGACCTTAAACCATGCCCTTTTAGGGCCCGCCAAAGGGGGACCTATACCATGCCTTTTACCTTCCAAAGGGGGGCCCATAACCCTTCGTATAAAGACCATAAACCTTTCCTATAAACCCCGCCAAGGGGACCTATAACCCGCCTAAAACAACCCATACCAAACCTATAACCTTTCCTATGGGGGACATATAGCTGCCTATGGGGGACAAATTTAAAATGCCAAAACCACCCATACTGCCCATGGAGGGGCATTTCCGGGGCCAAAAACGCCCATGTAATTTTTTTTGGCCCCAATTTTTAAATTTTAAAATTCCCCAAAATTCCCGGCTGGTTTTTTCCACTTTTTTTAGGGCTTATACTCGGATCAAATAACCTTTTTTCCTTTTTTTTGTGGCCCAAAAATAGGTTCCCCCCGCTTATACTCGGGGTCGGTTTAAAAACTCAGTATATATTGGTAAAAATAAGGATAATAAATTAAATTAAATATTTAAATTTTGGGTTTTCTTTTTAAGGGCCTTTTTTTGAAACCCTAACTGTTTGTTTTTTTGTGAAACATTTTTCAGGGAGGCCAAATTTCCCCAGATTAAAAGTTTTTTCTTGAAAGAAGAAGGCTTTTTTTTCTTCTGGGGGAATTTAATCCTTTCCCTTTTTTCCCCGACGAAGGGAAAGTCCCACTGGTTTTTTCAAACAAAAAGGGTTTTTATTTGGTTTTGGGTTAAGGGGTTTTTCCCCACATGGAATTTTTTTCCCAAAATTTGGCTTTATTTTTTTGTTAAATAAATTTTTATAAAGGGGGAATTTTGCGTCGAAATTTTAAGACCTTTCCCAAAATGGGCCCGGGTTTTTTTTTTTGTTTTGTTTTTTGTTTTGTTTTTTAAAATATGGGGCCCGGAAAACAAAAAACATTAAAAATTCCCCAAAAAAATTTTAAATTTTTTTTATTACGTTTAAAAATTAAAAGTAAAAAATTAAAAAATTTCAAAGGAGCACATTTAAAAAAAAACAGTTATAACCAGAAAAAAAGCCCCCAAAATTGCACCAAAAAAAATGGGCCCTACAAGGTTTTTCACCACAATTTTAATTTTTAAATTTTTTGACAATTTCCCACCACTTTTATGTGTGACCTTTTAAATAAAAAAGGGGTTTTTGGGGATACTGTGCAACAAAACCCTGTGCCAAAAATAAAGGCAAAAATTTTTTCCACAGTTTAAAATGCAAAGGGAAGCCAACAAAAATTTTGTGTTAGACTACACAGTTTCTAACAGCACTAAATTTTTTTCAACACAATAAAAAATAAAAGTGGGGCAAACGTAAAAAATATCTAAATCTAACTTTTCCAACTGTCCCAAGTTTTTTGGGGAAATCTGGGTCCATTGGTTTTTCAATTTTATTTTATAATTAAATGGAACACCAGCCCTTTTTTATCCAAAATTTTACCTGGGAAAAACCTTTTTTTAATAAAATTTTCCCAAATTTTTATCATTTTTTGCTTTTAGCTAAAAAAAAAATTAGTCCTAGTGGGTTTTCCTTGGAAAAAAATTTTCCCTTTTAAACTTAAAGGGGGTTGTCCCCTTGGGTACAATGGGTTGGGTTTTTTAAATTAAAAAGATCTTTTAAAAAAAAAAAACAAAACCCTTTTCAATATAAAGGGTTTATTAAAAAAATTTCCTACAAATTTTTAGTTAAAAACCCTGTTTAAGTTGGGTGCATTCCCCGCCCTTAAATCCCTCTAAAAAAGGGAGCCGACCTGGGTTTAACTTTTAAACTCACTTGGGAGGGCAGTTTCCTTTGGGACCATCACCTTCTTAATCCCCCTTTAGAAACACAGAGCCCCTTTTTCCCTTGGGTTCTTAGGGAAATTTGGGGGGGGAAAGGGTCTGGCTTCTGTTTTCTGTGTAGCGGAAATTAAATGTTGTGCCCCTTCAATTTACACAGATTGAGGGGGGAAACAAGAAGAGGCCGATCCCGTATCAAAGAAGTGTGGTTTTCTAAAAAATCTGATGTGTCTTTGGGGCTCTTTACTATACTAATAGAAAAAAGACCCAGGGGGGGATGTTTAAAAGGTTCATTAAAACCCCTTTTTCCCGCTCTGCCCAAATAGTGACACATGGTATTATAAAAACTCACTTCAAAAGTTTCCCTGTGTTTTGTTTTTGACAGGGTTTGTTTTTTCCCGTTGGGTTTAGATGGAGATTTTTAAAAAGCTTTAAGGGAGGGGGGGATAGGAACATTGCCAAATTTTTTTCCCCCCGTCTGCTTTAGCCTTTCACAGCCCACAGGGGCCTCTTTTACACCCCATAGATCCAGGGCCCCCTTTCCTCCTGTTTCCCCCTGACTGGGGAGGGGGAGCAAGGGGAAAGGGCCTTTTCAGCAGAACCTTTTTGGGGGAGGCAACACAAGGGTTAAAAATCTGGGAGCAAAAACCCCCCCCCGGCCCTCCCCCTGCTGATAGAAGGAGGGGCTGTCTGTGTGGGTGAAGGGGGGGGGGGAAGGGGGGTGAGAAGAGGCAGACAAGAAGCATTTCCCCGGAAAATTTAAAAAAAATATACAACAGTGACATTTAATTTTGGGTGAAAGCCCTTTGTGAGACAACTCCTTTTAAAAAAATTTTTATGGGATAAAAATTTTTGTTTATTGGGAAATTTTTGGGATTTAAAATTTTTTAAAAACCATCCCCAACAGAATTTAAAAAGTAATTTTAACCCAAAACCACCGGGGAAACCCAAAGGGGGCCCCTTTCCTACGGCCCTGGGTTTTAAAATCTTACGTGTTTCTTTATGTAAAAACTTTTTTTTCCAAAATTTTACCCATCCAAGTGAATTCCCGAGAAAAATTTTTTTTTTCCAAAGACACATTTTTGCTTTAAAAGGGTTTTTAAAAACCAAATTTTTGGGGGCCCAAAAAGGCCCTTGTTTATTTGTGAAAAATAAACAAAATTCAAGAAATTTTCAAAAATTTGCATTTTTCCAAAATTTAAAAATTTCTGCGTGTTTAAAAACAAAATTTTTATCACCCAAAAAAGGTTTTAAAAACCCCCCATATTCTACTTAAAAGTTGGCCTCATTTTTTTTTTTTTTTTTTTTTTTGCCACATTAAGGGGCGTAGAAATATAAAATTTTAAAAAATTTTTCATTTTCAAGAAAAAAAGCAAAATGATTTTTTTTTGGGGCCAGGTCCCCGTTCTGAAAGTGGGTTTTTAAGGGGGCCTGTAAGTTAGAAAACCCCGAAAAAAAACCCCCCTCAAGAAACTAGACCCTTAAAAATTATTTAAAAGGGGCAAATTTGGGGAAATTTGTTTACCCTTTAGATAAAATTTTACGGGGGAAAAAATTTTTAAAACAAAGTGGGGGTTAAAATTTTTAAAAAATTTTATTTTTTTTTGCCCCGTATTCAAATTTTTTAATTTATTATTTCCCCAAACACATTTGATTTTGGGCCAGGGGTTTAAAAAACCCCAAAAAAATACGATTCCTTTTAAATTTCTTCCCTTTTTCAGAGGATAAACCCATATTTTGGCCCTAGTTTTCGGGTTTTTTGGCTCCACCACACCCCAAATAGGAAAGGGGCACTCTACGGGACCTGGGGTTTTTCATTTTCATTACAAAAAAATTTTTTTTAGGCACCCATTTCAGATTTGCGGGACCCCAAAAGGGCTAAAACGAATAAAACCCTAAAAACCCCCCCCCTAATTTAAACCCCCCTTTAAACCCCGGAAAATTTCCAAGGTCCCATTTGTTTTTTCAAACCCCCGGTTTTTCACAAAAAATTTTTGCGTTAGCCGAAAATAAAAAAAAAAAAATTTTTTTCCAAAATCTGCAATTTTTAATCTGAAAATTTTTTAATTTTTTACAAGGGGGAAACCTGGAAAAGGGGCCCCCCCCAAAAAAGGGGTTTAAGCAATTTTTTTTTTTCCAAGTTCGGGGAATAAACCCACATGTGGGTATAAACTGCTTTTTTTTGGGGGGGGCCCCCGGGAGGGATTTAAGGGGGGGGAAATTTTTTATTTGGCTTTTGGAGCACAGATTTTTTTTTGGGCCAAGTCCCATTTGCAAACCCCCAAAGAACAAAAAAAAAAGTGAAACCTTCCAAAGTTGCCCCTTTTTTTGGATTCAAAACCCCTCATTGGGGTTCTATGTTCCGTATTTTTTTTAAACATTGGGGGCCCTGAAAATGGGGGGGGAAAACGCATTTCCCCGGCCAAATTTTTTTTTTGGGTTCCAATTTTTTTCAGTATTTTTTGCCGGGAGGGATAAAAAACAGGGGTTTAAAATTTACATGAGGGTCAGAAAACCCAAAAAAAGGAAAAAAACTTTAAATAGTTTTTTATGTTTTAAATTTCTTTTAAACAATAGAAGTGATTTTATAAAAATTTTCGTTTTTTAAAGTTGCCTTTTTTCTGAAAAAGCCATAACTTTTTTAATTTTTTTGTATTTCGGGGGGCTGATTATTTGGGGGTATTTTTGCCCAAAAAGAGTTGATTTTTTTTTTGGTATCATTATGGGGGGTTTTTAGGGGGTCCAAACCGGGCAGTATAAATCCATGCTTTTTTTTTACTCACAAGGGTTGGGTTAGGGTTACCAAAGATACCAAATTTGGAAAATTTTAAAAAATTTTTTTCCTTTAAACCCCCCCAAAAAAAAACCCCAACCCTTTTACGAAAAAAAGGAAAAAAGGGTTTTTTCATCTCCATAAATCTTTTACAGCCAAACTTTTTTTTTTTTCGGTTTTAACGGAGCGGTTAGGGGCCTTTTTTTTGCGGGATGAAATTTACGTTTTTATATTGGTAAATTTTTGGGGAAAAAGACTTCAAAAGATCCTTTTTTTAAATACGCCCTTTTTTTTGGGAAAGGGAGGGTTTAAGAAAATACTGCAATCCCTAGTAGTGTTTTTTTTTTTTTTTTTACTAGCGGGCCCCAACCGTGCCTTTTCCGTGAAAAAATTTAATTTAATCTTTTGGGGGGAGACGAATTTTGATTGGGTACCCAAAAAATATTTGTTTTTTAAAGTGGAAGGCCCACTTTTTTTTTAAGGGTTTTATTGTTAAAAAAAAAAAATTTTTGTGTAACAGAATGTGTAAGGACAAAATTTTTTTTTGGGAAATTTTCTGATGCTTTTTTTACACCCACTTTATTTAATTTTAAAAAAATGAAAACTTTAAAACCCCTTTTTTCTGGGTTTGAACAAAAACCAATTCCGGGACTGTTTTTTTTGGGGGGGTTTTTAAAAGGCGTTCACCCTACGGGGTTTAAATTTAAAAAAAATTTACATATTTTTAGGGGGTTTTCCTTGCACAAAAACGATAACAAATAGGGTACTTTTTTTTTTTTTATCTTTTTTTACGATTGGCTTTTTAAAGGGGAAAAAAAGGGGGGTTGGGACGTTTTTTTTTATTTTTTTTTTTTTGTGTTTTTTCTTTTTTAATTTTTTTTTTTACTTTTTCCCACTTTAAAAACCTTTACCCTTTCGGGGGAAAAGGAAAAAACATTTTTCAATCGTTTATTTTCAAAAAAGGGGAACGGCCAAAACAGCTTTTAGCTGTTTTAAGGTTTTTAAGGGGAACCCGTCATTTACATTCCCACAAAGCATTGCGCGGGGAAAGGGGGACGTCCCACCACACAACCCGGATGGGGTGTCCCTTCAGGGGTCCGGGATGTTCCCCGGGGGAGTGGAAACCCGTAAAACGCCTTTTTGGCCCTCCAACCATTTACGCCGGGGGCGCGGGGACAGGACCTCGGCCGCTGCCTGGGGCTTCGAAGTCACAACAATGATAGGGTTTTTCCGACAAAACAAAGGGGTTTAATTTCCCCCGGGGGGCCGGGGCTCACTCCGGCTTTTTGGGGATGCGGGGTGATCCAGCGGGGAAATAACCACTGGTTCCTGGGTTTCCATCTTTCAGCTCCGCTTGTAAGCGCAAGATCGCCATGACGTAACCCCATAAGGTTTAATTTTTGGGGGAACCCCCTAAAACCCCGGGCCCTTTACGTATGGGAAAAGTCAAATATTGTTGATGGCCCACTGTACTAAATGAAAGGGGTACACGGGAGGGGAAAGCACATTTTTTTAATACACAAGGGCCTTTTTTATTATCCTTTCTGTATCACAGAAACTACTATTTTTCTTTTTCAACCCTAAATTTTTTTGAACAAATTGATTCTGATCCAAAATCTTATGGGGGATTTTTTTTAAAAATTGGGGGGTTCCCCCAGGGGCTTCCCCCATCCAACGCATTTAGGGCCCCATGATTCCCGCCGTTAATATTCATTTTGTTGCCACCCTGGGCCCGCATTTTTAGCCCGCTACGGGAAAAAAAGGGGTTATTAAAAAAATCTGAAATGAATGACATAAAAGGTGAGGGAGAAAAAAAATTAAAAACTCTACCCGTGGTTTCATTGAAATTTTTACCAAGGCTTTTTACTATGTTTTTAGCAAGGCAAGGGGGGGTAGGAGTGCCACTTTCAAACCCGACAGGTTAATCAGGTCAACCTATGATGATCAAGAAGTCATAGGTGAAGACACAAAAAGGGTTTCCAAAAACCCTTTCCTCTTTTTTCTTTCAACCTCCATGCAGAAGTAAAACAGAGAACGGAATTAAATAATGTTGTGGGGTTAAAAAAGAAAAAGAAAAACCCTTAAACAATCTGAATATCAAATGATGCAACCTTAGTGGCAGACAGTGTAAACCCCGGATAAACTAATTAATTTAAACCCGAAAAAGAAAGCAAGAGATGGGACTTTTAAACCTCATTAACAAGAAGGCCAAGATTTTTGACTAAACCCCCCAAAAAAAGGAATCCACATAAACAATTTAAGAAAATGGGAAATGATTGACAAACTCTTTAAAAAATTTAAAAAAAGGGTAGGTGGGTGGACGATTTATTAACTTTACTTCCCCCGTAACACTCCCTGCGCTTTTGTTGGTGTGCTTCTGGCTATTTTTGCATGTTTATTCCCAAGTTCCGCCCAATTTCCGATATCTGACCCGGGGGGGGCCCCTGGTTTTTTTGACTATTTTTTTTGCCCTTCCCTTTACCTATCTGGCCCAGGACCTTACTACTTTTATTCTGCCCTGCCTTTACCTGTTCACTTTTACTAAGCCCTCTTTACCATGGGTGCTTTTTGGTGGGCACAGAGAACGGGGCCCCATCAGGTTTGTGACTTGGGTTTTTACACAGCCTAGGGTCAATCTGCCCTCCAAATTTGGGGGCCAGGGGAAGAAAATTGGCGGGTCCTTAGCTCCGGCCCTCCCGGGAAAAAATACATAGTTATCTTTCGCGGTGACCCAGAGGATTCACTACCTGTGTACCTGACAGTGATAAGGGTCAATTCACGAGAAAAGCAGATGCTAATTGGAATGGTTAGTAGTAAAACGAAATAGGGAGATCCAGAGGTCGTTGGTTGGATACCTTCAAGAATAACACAGGAGAGATCAACAAGCAATTGAAGGAAGCTATCAAAAACAGGAAAGCATGTCAAAAACTGGTCTACGGAGTATCCAAGGGTCAGACCCGACTGAATGGATAGAAGAAGAAGAAATATATTTAAGATTTGAGTTATGTTACCAATCCAGCTTCCAACACCTTGACAAACTTTGGCAATGGAAGAGGCACCAGTCAGACCTTTCCCCTGTACCATCTACCACACCGCTAAATCTGCTTTAACATAGTGGCTTTTAATTCTGACTCACAGAGGAGGTCCTAGGCACAACAAACAAGCAACTCTCTAGTGTACCTTATAGCTTCAACATGTGGAGGAAACGACATGTGTTCTCCCACATTTGAGAGATTATTTTCATTCTCTGGGAATTTCAACTCTACAATCATTCATTACAAAAAAGATTTTCTGCATAAAAAGATTTTAACAGGTCAAGACATGAGATATGGTTTTAGCTTCCATTGTGCTTGTTCTGGTGCCCCCGAGTGTAGCTTATCAGCAGTGATTATTACTGGAGGTCTGGAGTTAAAATGATTACCTTTATGGCCACCATGAAAGATTTATTCAATTTGCTTATATTAAGATATTTTGTTGTATTTTAAATAAAGCTGATCAATATGAAGAAGATTAAAAAGCTAGAAAAACATGTATTGATGGATGTTATTAAATCTCATCTTAACTCGGATTTTGGTTAGAGATTAGGGATTGTTGGCAGCTAATCCCTTATACATACTGTATAAATTTGAAAGTTTCCATAGGCTGAAAATAAATGTAAGATATGCAAACAGTAGATGCTCAGCATATTCATTCTTGCCAGGTTATTTCTGCAATTCAAACCACCAATACACAAAGTATATACTTGTTCAGCTTCAGTGTTTTTCTAAAAAAAAATATTGAGCTGTATTTATTTGGGATAACATGTAGTTTGGAAGAAAGAAGTGATATTTCTTTCCCCCATTCTAGTAGGGGTTTTCACCTAGACTAGCATTGCTCAGGTAAATCTGCCGGGCACTATAGTAGACACTATAGAGTCGGCAGTCTGTGGACAGCCTGAACTATGGACAACACAGTGCAGATCACTATGCTGTTCTCATGCATGGGAGTTTAGGAGAGAAAAACTTCTTGTTCAGTTAGAGCCCATATGAGCAAGCATTTCTTTTCTTTTTTATTTGTTTATGTTGTGGCTACTGTTTATTTTGTTGCGTTTTTTGCCACAATAGAGCCACATTGGACTATAAAACCACTATTGCAGAGGTGTAGTCCTCAATCTTAAGGCAAAGGGGGAAACATCTGACCTTTAGTCTATGTTTTGCACGAGTCCCATAAATTATTATAAAGTGTGACAAATCATTCTTGGCTACTTCTTTATTTTTTGTTTACTTCTTACCTTATTTTTGTTCTAACATTCCTACGATTCTAGATCATTGTCAAGCACAGGGGTGCATCAAGTTATCATATAGCCTAACAAAACTTGAATTGGGACGCCTCTCTATCATGACCTACTCCAGCAGCAAGTTCAGAACATGAAAAGCTTATGGATATTTTGATATCCATAATGCACAGGGGATAATGCACACAGTGGTATCATAGTACATCGATGATGCACTCTGGGTCCGGGGACAGGGATGCCACACAAAGTTTTCACTACAGGGAATCACCGGTTGGTTCACCAACACTATAGGCAATGGGGGTGCACAGTACATGGATAATGACAGGGGGTCACGTAGGTATAATTCACACAGTGGTGTGTATAGGAATGGTCACTTTTGTTCACAGTACAGGAAAAGTGTAAACCCGTTGTGTCACCAAGTAACAGGGATTATGAACAACTGTGGTGTCACAGATTACAGGGATTATTGCACACTGTTGGTTGTCAGTACAAGGAATAATGTACACAGTTGTGTCACAGTACATGGATTATGCACACTGTGGTGTCACAGTACATGGATAATGGACACAGTGGTGTCACAGTACAGGTATAATGCACACAGTGGTGTCACAGTGTAGGGATAGCGCACACTGTGGTGTCACAGTACATGGATAATGGACACAGTGGTGTCACAGTACAGGAATAATGTACACAGTTGTGGTCACAGTTTACCAGGGTTATACAAACTCGTGTGTCACAGTACATGGATAATGGGGGGGACCACCGTGGGTGTCACAGTACAGGTATAATGCACACAGTGGTGTCACAGTATAGGGATAGTGTACACTGTGGTGTCACAGTACAGGAATAG
Organism: Phyllomedusa bahiana; assembly: GCA_025379985.1. NCBI lineage: Eukaryota > Metazoa > Chordata > Amphibia > Anura > Hylidae > Phyllomedusa > Phyllomedusa bahiana. Next base: position 41,963 of record JAODAL010011528.1, read on the forward strand.
TGTACACAGTTGTGTCACAGTACAGGGATTATGCACACTGTGGTGTCACAGTACAGGGATTATGCACACGGTTGTGTCAAAGTATAGGGATTATGCACACTGTGGTGTCACAGTACAGGGATTATGCACACTATGGTGTTACAGTACAGGCAAGGCCATTTTTAGCGGTGGGCAGTCGCCCAGAGAGTTGATACCCCCAAATGGTGATGAGGTGCAGCCTGGGCTCCAAATGATGCTGACTGTTCGTTGACTACAGTCATGGCCCAAATAGTTTTGAGAATGATACAATATTTGTTAATTTTTACATAGTCTAACTGCATCAGGTTTTTATATGGCAATTTGCCATATACTCCAGAATGTTATAAAGAGTGTCAGCTTAAACAGCAATTATTTGCAAAGTCAATAGTTGCTAGTATATGAAAAAACTTTTTTCCCCCCAAAAACACAATTTTCAACTTCATTGCAGGCCTTTGCCTTAAAGGACAAAGTTAACTTCGTTTCAGTGATTGATCCACTAATACACAGGTGTGGGCGTTGATGAGGGGAACCGGGCTGGAGATCAAATCTGTCATGTTAAGGTAAGAATCCACCCTGGGACTCTTTTAAAAGGAGGTGGTGTTGGCATCATTGTTTCTATTCTGTTTAACCATGGTTATCTCTAAAGAAACAGTGCTCAGTTAATCATTTTGCACTTGCACAAAGCTGGCCTACAGGGGGAAGAGTATCGCAGCTAGGGAAAGATTGCACCACAGTCAACCAAATCTATTCACATTAATCAAGGAATTCAAGGAGAGAGGTTCCATTGTTGCCAAAAAGCTCCAGCGGCACCCACAAAGAAAGAACCCAGGCAAGCGCCAGGTGGGGGACCGTCTCTTAAAAAGTGTTTTCAGCTTTGGGAATCGGGTACCAGCAGTTATGCAGAGCTTGCTTCAGGAATGGCAGCAGGCAGGTGTGAGTGCATCTGCAAGCACTGTAGGCGGAGACTCATGGAGCAAGGCTGGTGTCATAACTAGGGGCAGCAAAGAAGCACACTTCTCTCCAAGAAAAAAAAACATCAGGGACAGACTGATATTCTGCCAAAGGTACAGTGAGTGGACTGCTGAAGAACTGGGGTAAAGTTCATTTTCTCTGGATGGAAATCCCCTTTCGAATGTTTGGATCATCTGGGAAAACAGCTTGTTCGGAGAAAGACAAGGTGGAGCGATACCAACCAGTCTTGTTCATTGCCCCACTGTTTAAAGCATTCCAGTAAAATAACCATTATGTGTGGGGGTTGCTTCTCAGCCAAGGGATCGACTCTCTAACCAGCCTTGCCTAAAAAAACACATTCCATGAAATAAAGAAGTGGCACGGAGAATGTCCTCCTAGGCAACTTCTCCAAACCGTCCAGGATGCAGTTTGGTGATCAAAAAACCAATGCCTTTTTTCCAGCATGATGGAGCACCTTGCCATTTAAAAAAGCAAAGGTGATAAACTAAATGGGCTCAGGGAAAAAACACAGAGAATTTTGGGATCCATGGCCTGGAAAAACTCCCCAGATCTTCAATTCCCATTGAGAACCTTGTGGTCAATCATCAAGAGACGGTGGGACAAACAAAAAACCAACAAATTGTGACAAAAAATGGGCAAAACCATTTGATTGTGCAAAGACATGGCCTGTATCAGTTCCAGGTGATTGGTTCAGAAATTGATTGTGAGCATTGGTCAGGAGGAATTCGCAGAGGTCCTGAAGAAGAAGGGTCAAACCAACTGCAAAATTATTGACTTTGCTGCATTAAAACTGCATTCTAAACTGTCCAATAAAAGCTTTTGTTAATTCATAATATTGATTGCACTTGTATTCTCTATGTGTTAAAAAAACATCCTGACAAAAACACACATAAAAAAAACCAAGAGGGCAAAACAGATCATGTGAAAAATATTAATATTGTGTGTCATTCCTCAAAACTTTTGTCCATGATCTTGTACGTGGGAGGTCTGGGCAGTTTGCATATTTCTCTGCACAGATGTTTTAACAGTACATGGATAATTTAGTCAATGATGTGACAGCACAAAAACTATACAAAACAGTAATGTTACAGAGTAATACAGTAATACACAGAAACAAAACACATGAAAAGTACAACACAGTAAAGTTGTAGCACATGAATAATGCAAAAAGTAATGCCACAGAGAAGGGAGAACACACACAGCCAGGGTAACCAGTGGGGCTCCATGTTGTCTCACTAAAAGGATTGCTTTTTATGTTAAAGATCTTGCAAGAACAAGTTCACCTTTTCACAAATATGTGTTCTATTAAACAGTGGTCCTTACCTATTCCTAGATATCTTCCTCTTGTATGAGTTGCATAATCTCCTCACGTCGTATAGCTACAGACCCTGTTTTCAATCTCTCATGATAGGCTGCCGGCACTGGTTAACTATTGTTATAGACCTGGGCTTTTTCTACTGCAGCCTAGGAGAAGCAGTTTAAAACAGGGGGCCCCTGAGGTAAGATGAATCAATGTAGTGAGATAACCCCTTTAAAACTAAGAAAGGGTCTGTCTTCAAGTTTCCATGTCCTCTTCCATAGTCATCACTATCACGGCATCTTGTATGGAAGTGGTTACCCTTTGTTGGGCCCCATAACAGCTAACATGCCCAATACCTTAGAAGCTATATCCATGATAAAGCATGTGCCCTTTGGTTACTAAGCTCCACTGATTCTGTACTGAGTCTCCACTGTATTCCTTTGAGATTCAGCTTCACACTGCCCCTCCCTCCTGGTTGCTAGAGCCGACAAGGATATCTATAAATCACATGCAGTAGGCAGGTGTGAATCTTAGGATAGGAGATGTAAGAGGTAAGTGAGTAAATGTATACATTGGAGATTTTTCTGCTGATGATCAGCTGCATGATCCCTATGGCACAGAGGTGCAAATAATGGAGCCCTGGCAAGAACAGTGGGTATATTGGTTCATGGTCATTAATTAACAGTCACATAACCAGTTTTGATTGCAGGGTGGTTTGCCATAAACCACTTTTTTTTTTTTTTTTTTTTTTTTTTTTTTTATTTGGGGGAGTTGATAAATGGGTGTTACAAAAATTCAACTCAGGTATGTGGGGACAGGACTTCTATTAATTGCGATACATATACTATACAGGAATGAAGATAGTGGGTGACTTAGATTAGCATGTCCAAAAAACTAAATTTCTTGAGTGCTTGTTTAAGCTGGGTGATGCCTTGTGAAGTACCTTGTATTTATGCCTCCATTCCCCACTATGATATTCTATTTAGTGGCATTACTGTATGTATCAGGGCCGCCATTAGTGTAGTACAGCTGGTACTGCCAAACAAGGCCCAGCCAAAATGTTAAACAAGCTACTGCCCCTTTGTTTCACAGGTTTAGTAAAAAGAACAGTCATGTAGTGTATACAATTAAAAATTATGGCAAAGCAGGGAGCCATCGACTCCCTAGTCCACCAACTATTCCTGTGTGTGTAGACAACGTGAAGTATTGATATCATCACAATACCTGTGGTGCTGCCTCTTCTAGGCCAAAAGCCTAAGGCACTTGGTCTTGCAACTTAGAATATGTTGGTAGTAGTGTCATTCCAACAACAGCGCCAGGCACAATATGAAAAAACAAGGTGTTCAGTGGGGCAACTGACAGAGGTATTATTTTGGATTTTTTAAAAGTGGGTATATTAGGAGTAACCTTCTTTGCAGGGAGGGCCCTTATATATTTTCCCTTCCCTTTACCATTAGGAGCCCTATATAAAAAACTACCTACCTGCTGAGGGAGGGAAATTTACCTACATACTTATTGGGGGCACTATATACCTACCTACTGTGGGGGCCTATATACCCACCTAAGAACCTAATATGAGGACCTACCTTGGGGGAATCATATACCTACCTTCTGTGGTGGCCTGTACCTACCTAAGTACTGAGGGGGCCTGCATACCTGCCCTACAAGAGGCCTCTATACTTAACTACTCAGGGGCCTATAAACCTACCTTCTGCAGTAGCCCCTAGGCCTCCCTACCATGGTGCCAATATACTTACTTGCAGAAGGGACCACTATGCCTACCTGATGGAATGCCTACCTATAATGTGATTCTAAATACCTAATGGGAGCCTACCTTTCAAAATATCTAGTGGGGATCTACCTAATGGGAGCTTAGATACCTAGCTATCTATCTATTAGGGACTTTACTCAGGGCCGCTGTTAGGGCAGTACAACCAGTACTGCTCTACGGGGCCCGGCCGGTTTGTGAAGCCAGGGAGGCCCGCCCCCTTGCATCACAAGCGGCTATCTTAATTGAATGCCTCGGTCCTTGTGAACACGCATACCCAATTAAGATGAAACGCGTGGCAGGGAGTGCGGTGCGCTCCCTGCCCTGCCGTTTACATAGCTCTTGCAGGTGGCGCGGCAGAGAAAGTGATGCCTTTGCGCCGACTGCGAGGCTTCTTGTCATACGGGCCCCAAGGGCTAAAGGAGGGCAGGCTTGGGGCCGGGAGCGGACGGAGACGTCGGGGGAGCGTGGAAAGGTAAGTACTTAACTAGGGGACCCTAAACTAGTACTGACGGAGTCCTATACCACTGAGGGGGCCCTATTGGTGAGGGGCCCACCCCCAAAAAAAAACCCTTTTTGAAGTTGGGCCCTATACCACTGAGGGGGCTCTATACAACAGGGGGAACCTATACCACAGAGGAGCCCTAACCTACAGAAGAGCCCTAACCTACAGGGGGCCCTAAGCTACCTACAGGGGGCCTAAACTACCTACAGGGACCCTAAACTACAGAGGGGGGATACCTAAAGGGTGACTCAAAGCTATGAAGGGGGGCCCTAAATCTATAGAAGGGGCTACCCGATAGGGGCCCTAAGCTACTGCAGGGAGCCCTAAGCTACCTAACACGGGCCTAAACTACAGTGGGCTACCTAAAGGGGGGCCCTAAAGCTACCGAAGGGGGGGGTTCCCCAAGCTAAACCTAAGCTACTCACAGGGGGCCCAAAACCTCTGTTAGCTACCACTGGAGATCCTAAGCTACCCTTAGGTACCGCGCCCGGGGGGGGGCCCCATGTACCTACTTACTGACTGGGGGGCTCATATCTACCATGCTACACTTACTGGAGGGGCATAGTTTCCAGGGGGTAATTATTTACCAGTAGGGGCCCACTTTGGATGGGGAGTTTTTGTACATGGGGGGGGGGCACCACAGTTGGAAAAAATTGATAAAAAAAAAGTGAGAAAAGTCTCCAGGTGTTTGTGTTGTAAATTCTTGCAGGGACGTGTGGTGGACAAAAGATAGTTCATATGGAGGTTCTTGGGACCAAAAATTGGAGAAGAAAAGGGAAGTGAACGGGGGACTCATCAGGACAAGAGGTACCTGTGAGGCCCTAAATTGTAGTAAACTATTGGCCAAAGCTACCTGCTGTACTGGTACCTACAAACTATAGACTCCACTCTATGGAGGAGGGAGGAGTTATTGGGTTCTTGGTTGGTAATGGTTGATATTTAGTGACGATTGTTGCGGCATTATTAGGTTGCTTGTTTGTTTGTGGGTTTTTGTTTGGTGATAGTGGGTTCTTGGTGTACTGATTTGGGTCAGTAAAAACATTATGGGGGGTGCTCTAGTCGGTATATTGGGTTCTTTGTATTTTGGCAGTATTATTTGGTCTTTGTATATTGTTTGTTTGGCAAATATTGTTCCTGGATATTTTTGGTTTTTTGGTACCAGTAACATAGTGGTTGAATTGATGGTTGATCATAGTGGCGGGTATTTGCTGGGCTCTTGTATATGTATTGACCCGCAAAAATTACAGATAAACTGTACGTTGTAAAATTTCCAGCATGAAAATAAAATCCAAAAACATTTGGCGCAAATTGCCATTTTATTTGACCCCAGAAACAATTTTTTCTTTATCTGGGGTGGTTGTGGCTGCGGGGCAGTGGAATGGCAGAGGGTTTGACCAGGAGTGGGGGGAGTGTGGGAGGTGTTGCGCGATAGGCAGAGATTGGAGAGCAGAGCGATGGGTGGGAGGCGGAGCTGGGGGCGCTGAGTGGATGGGGCGGGAGAACAGGGGGGTGGGCCCCAGATGGCTCCAGGCTGTACAGGGCCCCAAAATTTCTGTTGGCGGCCCTGTCTTTATCTCCTTGTTCTGAAGATGCTGCCTACTTAGCTGGCTAGTTCGTTGTGAGGGTCTAGCGTAGCTAAAAAGAGCATCTACCTATCTGCCTGCCTAATTTGGGGAGACTACTTACTAAATGGGGTTTGTATCTAACCCCTATATTCGGGGTCTATCTTCTTACCTAATGGTGGCAGAAATGGGGGCCCTATAATCGTCTGGAGGGAACTTTCACTGCTTGGAGGTGCAATTACTGTGTTGGTCAATAATTACCATTTAAGGCACTATAGATGGGTAGTTTGTACAGAGGTGGATCACAGATAGGGAGATGCTGGAAAAGTAAGGTTTTTAACATATTTGTATGGTAAATTCTGCAGAGACATGTTGAGGCAGAGAGGAGTCATTGTGCCAATCTGGACTTGATGGAGAAATGGAGAAGAAAAGGGAAAGAGACTCCCATTAGGGAAGACAACAGTGCCTGAATGTAACTGCATTGTAATCACTTAAATGTGTCCAAAGCACCTATGAACATTGGTATCTACAACTCTATGGTCACTGTATAGCACTGTATGATGTGGAGTTATTATTTGGTCTTTGTATATTGTTGTTATTGGTAACATTGGTCTTGATATACTAGCTTGGTCAGTAACATTATGGTGGTATTAATCCCTTTATAGTGGTAAAATGCCGTGATGATGTAGCGGTATGTTTTGGCTCCTCAAAAAAAAAACTGCTGAAAAAAAGATAATTATGTTCATTTAACCTTTGGTTGATTACATTTCTTACAAAACTAAAACCAAAAAACCAAAATGATGCATTATATTGTATTTTCCTGGATCAACAACAAAGATTGGGAGCAGGCGCTTTGGCTGTGTGGGGCCCTGGTACAAATACACAGTATACAATGCCATACACTACAATACCGAAATAGCAATGCTGGTTATGCTGGTTACTTACTGTACATAACAGGTCCAATCAATAAACTAGGGAATGTAGCTGTCTTCATTTTAAGTCACCGAGTATAGGATCAGGATGTCCTGTCCATCCTGGCAGGGTCCCAATGATACTAGTGTTTATTAAATTCAATTTCCTTCTGTATAATTATCAGACAAAAACATGAAGTGTTAAAAATCTGCATTGCAGTCAACAGGCATTCTAGTACTAGAAGCTTGTCTGCAGGCAGAATGAATATTATATTTTTTTAATTTGGGGAATGTGTCAGGTCTGCATGCAATCTTCCCTCTTGGAGTCTGATACAGTGGGGCATGACTTTCAAAATGTAAGACAAGGTCAGGAATAAAAAAATGAGAATAATGGCAGAGAAATAACTGACAGATGTACTGTCTGGATCTACATCATCTATCATCTCCCCTTTCTGTGTACTAGCATGAGTTATCACCCAGGTGTATAAATACTGACTTTATACATTGAGTTCACTGCCATGAAATCTATCTCAGGATATAAGAAACGGGAGCACTACTCCAACAGACACAAAACTACCAGACACATACAATAGAAACCAGCCCCATCAGGAATCTTTCCGTGAAACTTGTTCTCATCTTCTAAAGGTCAAGAGGCCCTCATACTGTCAGAGGCGGGACCAGGGGGTGGACAATACGCATTACCCCTTGCAAGAATGGTATACGGGCCCCTTACACGCCAAAAGTTCATCATAGATAAACCTCCCATAAGTCTCTGTAAAACATAACCTTCCAGTATATGTTGAGCTTGAAAATCCATTTGCTTCAGTCCCCTTAACCACGCCATCTAAAAACAGAAGTAGAAAAGCTGGCAGCCTTGTACTTTTTGGTAATGCACACAAACATGTATTTGCTGTGGGAATTCTCCACAGAAAATGTGCAGGTAACTTCACACATAAAAATATGAAACAGACTGTGCAGATTTTGATGCAGATTTGACCCCATTTAAATCAAAAGGGTAAAATCTGCAGTAATGTTGAGCTGTAACACAGTAAAAGTTTCTAGTGCGATTTAAGAAACCTCAAAGTTTTGTGAGGTTCGGTTCGAAGGTTCTATGTTCTGAAACTCAAACTTCGAACTCCCATTAAAGTTCTATGAGAGAAGATGTTCGGGTTAATTTTTTTACCTATACAGGGTGAGGAGAAGGCTTGGTATCACACTTAGTGAGAAAAATTTGGCTCTAAGCGTGACTGAAAAAAATGAGAGGCTAAATACTTAATTCCTTCAACTGTTAATTGAAAAAGATGAGGGGACAGGCTTGCAATTAGTAGGCGCAGCTATAGGAGGTGCAGCGAGGCCAGCAGATGCTATTAGGGCCTTGCATCTGAGGGGGGCCAAAAAGCCCTTTGGGAACACATAGGAGATTTGGGGAGACGGTGTTGTTATACCAATTACTGAACCCCCTAAAACTGCAAAAAAACAGACTTTTGGGGCAATGAGTATGATTTAACAAAATCCAAGCCACTATGTATGAATATATATCTATGTATTATTGAGAGTTAGGTGTCATGTGAAGCCTGTAAATGTCACCAAAATAAACAGCTTTCTGGAGTTGTGGGAAAAAGATGCAGCCAGCAATGCCAAATCCTACAACTAATTTGATGGTCTATTGGAGGGAGGGAAAATTGCTATCTAGAAGCAGTCTGTCACATTACAGGGAGAGTAAGCTGAAAATGTGCGTTTCACAAGGCATTACAAGGAAATATATATAACATGGGTCATTGATCTTTAGCAGCCAATGATAGGCCATACACCTCCAGTGGATGACTTTTTGACAAACTTCTCTGTGCTCTGCATGTTTGGGGATAGGCCACCAAAAATGGCAGAAACCGCTGAAAAATCGTAAACTCGGAAATGGGAGTGTCGAACTAGAAAACTTTACTCAAAACGAAACAGTAAAATGTTCGGTTCGGAGTTCTAAAACATTTGTGAGTTCTACTAGAAACTTAAACTTTTCTTAGAACAGTTGATCACATAATCTGTAGTAAAATCCCATCTTGAAAAATTGAACATGATGCAAGATTTTTCCAACCTTACACTAATTTTCGGCCACTTGGGCATTGGACTTGTAAGACCCCAACCAGAAGGCTGGTGCTAATCTGGTAGCAGTGGGTGCCCTTACCTACAGGGTCACTCAGTGCAACATAAACCTAGTGACAGATTCCTTTTAGGGGATGTTCAAGCAACAAATTTTCCCGATGCAGCATGACAATCTGTTCCTACAATCCTCACCTTTCTATGAACTGTAAAATGTAGCTGTAGGTTTTGCCCTTTTTTTACATGACTAGACCCATTTTATTAGGCTATGCCTGCACAGCACAGTTTCTTGGTTGGATTTTCGGTGGATTCAGTATTTTGAATCCGCCACAAAAATCCGAACTGGTAACCCAATACTGCATAGGGTCAGCAATAAAAAAATCTTGTGCTGTAGTCTACACAAACACTGGGATTATTTCTCCGGTCGGGTTTTGAAATCGGACGGGGAATTTTCTGGCGGGATTTTAAAAAATGCTGTATATTCCACCGGATTGCTGTTGGATTCCTGTACATTCAATGTACAGGGCTGACGGAAAATGCGAAAACCAACCACGGCTTTTAGTGCAAATCTGCGCCAAATACCACAGGTCAATCATGGTCTAGAAATGTTAAAATGCTGTCAGATTGTAGACGCCATTTTAACATTGCTGTGTAGACATAGCTTTAGGGTAATTCTGCATCTCAGCTGTCCGACTAAGAATCCAAGCAGATTTTGATCACAGAAGTGACGTCCCTTTTTTTTCTGATGCAGGGATTTGAAATCTAGGTCAACTGCAGTGACCTACAGATTTCCTGCTTAAAGCAATGGATTGCAATAAGATCTGGATGTGAAATCAGTGTCTTTCCATATCCTTATCCGTAAAAACCATTTTCCTTTTAAAACAGGGCAACGTTATATAGTTGCCAGGGACTATAAATACAGGACACCCCATTATGTAATGTATGAAGGAGACTGGATCCAAAGATGCTGAACTATACAGATCCTTAAAAGGGAACAACGGAAGCTTTAATGAGAATATGAAATATTTTATAGCAGCAGATTGAATGCAGATGATGAGAATACGCCATGTTCACAGACTGCTGTCCTGCAACGAAAATTGCATTGTTATATTGTTGTTGGAAGCCCCACAATATTGGATGCTGGAAATTCTTGTCCGATCTCCTCCCCTTAGGATTTTACAGCATTGTACTGCAGCAGGATGTGTTTGCCGGGATAATCTGCAGAGTCCTGCTGCTACAACCATTCAGTTTACATTTTTCTACTCTGCAAGATTCTCTGAAGAGCAATGAGGAGTAAGTCATTGTCAGCATTATTCCTGCGCATCTGACAGGACAATACTGTAGGAAATGAAGATACACAAAGAAGACAGCGTCTGCTACCAGACAGTGATAAATATAAAAGCCAACATTATCTTAAGCAAATAAATGCTATCATATGATCTCAGAGCACATTCCATTACAATTATTTTGTTTTCTTTCCAAAACCACATTTATGAGGATCTAGTAAGGCTAGAACTACACCAAGACTTTATGTCGTACTGTTGATTGATTTCAACTGAGTGGGGATTGCAGTCAATGAGACTACACTAACTCTATGTATTTCTTTGGACTGCAGTTGTAGCAAAAGGGTTATTTCAACCTTACAGATGCTGGATTGTTAATTATTCTGCAGTTTTAGATGGCCATAGAACTCAAATCATAAGTGAAAAATATATTTAAAAGGATAGTGGGACTCCAGATAGGCAAACCAAGGAAAGAGAACCTCAAGATTGGAAGACCAAGGGTAGAGAACCTCTAGAGTGACTAATGGTAGGGAACCACTAGATAGGGAGACCAAGGGTAGAGAACCCCTAAATAGTCAGAGCAAGGGTAGAGAACCTCAAGATAGTCAAAACAAGGCAAGTGGACCTCTAGATAGGAAGACCAAGAGTAGAGAACCTCTATGTAGTCAGAGCAAGTGCAAACAATCTCTAAATAAGAAGACCAAGGGCAGAGAAACTCTAGATAGACCAAGGGTAGAGCACCTCTATAAATGCATACCACACATAGAGAACCTCTAGATAAGGAATCTAATGGTATAGACCCTCTACATAGGCTGCAAAAGTGTAGAGAACCTCTAGATAGGGAATCCAATGGTAAAGAACCTTTACATAGGCAGCACAACAGTAGAGAACCTCTAGATAGGCAGACCAAGCAGAGGTAAGGAAACAATGATGGAAAACCTATACATAGTGTGGCAGAGCGAGCGCTGGTAGTCGCATGTTTCTGCCACTAGAGAGTGTGCAGCCGGAGATCTGCAAGACACACGCCACCAAGGTTACCTGGCCTTGGTTTGGGGTAGGAGCCAACCCAGGGCCGTCTCTTCCATTGGGGCAGGTAGGCCCTTGCCCGGGGGCCCGCGAGCCCAGGGGGGCCCCTGAGGGCCCGGGTGGCTGCCTGCCCGGCACAATGGATTCACTCACCGCCGCCCGCCGGAGCTCAAAAAACAGCTCTTTCCGCCCTGCCTGCACTTAGTTACTCTCTCCCAGGCTGCGCAGCCAGGCCAGGGGCGAGCTGCGGTGGTCAGAGAGCAGGGCGGCCCCCTCTCGCAAATGCCGCTCCAGCGTTTACAGTTTCACAGCGCAGGCTGGGGCGGCGCCGCCTTTCTTCACAGTGGGCACCGCCCCAGCCTGTGCTTTGAAACAGTAAAAAAACTGCGCGGCAATTGCTTAGAGCAGGGGGCCCTGCGCGGCGGCCCCTGCTATCATTGTTATACCGCGTCTGCACTTTGCTATTCACGCCGGCAGGGCGGCACCGCCTTCCTTCACTGCGGCGCCGCCCTGCCTGCGCTGTGAACTGTAAGGGCAGGCGGACATCAGTCAGGCAGCAGGTACTCCCGGCGCCGGCGGGCAGTCTTCTCCATCCCCCGCCGGGCCGCTGGGAAACGCACGTGACTGGCTCTACATCCCCCGCCGGGCCCCACGTGACTGGCTCTACAATTAAAATTTTAAAAAAGCTCCCGCCTCCACAAAGCGGGCAAACCAAAGAGGCAGCAGCAGCAGACGGGGGCACCAGCCACCAGGCCAGCACACAGCACGAGGTATGGCCCGAGTTTGGGGGGGGGGGGGAGTCACTGTCCCCCACCTATATGACCATGTCATTGTCTTGTCCCCCCACTCTTTGGCCCATGTCACAGTGACATTTGGGCCCAAAAGAGTGGGGGACAGTGACTTGGCCATATGGGGGGGACAGTGACATGACTATCATGAAACTTCTGCTTGTGGTCAGCCAGCCATCCTGACCCGTGTCACTGTCGCCAGAGTCTCCCTTATCATATAGTAAACTGCTTATGTGGCCCGGCCATTTTTATATGTAAGAAGGATCTTGGGGACAGTGACACGGGTCGGATGGCTGGCTGACCACAAGCAGAAGTTACATGACTTAATGTGTGCCCTCCTGTGCCCCAGGCCAGTCACGCAACGCTCCTAAGTTATATAAATTGCTGCGTAGCCTGGTTTTGGGACACAGGATGGCTGACCACATGATGGAGTGGCTATATGGGTCATGGTCAGGGATCCTGTGCCCCCAGGCCAGTCCACACAGCAGCTCCTAAGTTATATAAATTGCTATGTGGTCTGGCCTGGGGGCACAGGATGGCTGTCCATGACCCTTATTGCCCCTCCATCATGTGGTCAGCCATCCTGTGTCCCCAGACCAGGCTACGCAGCAATTTATATAACTTAGGAGCTGCTGCGTGGTCTGGTTGTGGGGCCCAGTGCACAGCTCTGCCTAGGGGCCCATAATGCTGTTAAGACGGCCCTGAGCCAACCATATGAGTTGTCAGCCACACTAAGTGATTGGCAGCCATTTATAATTAGTTTGGCTTTTCAGCTATTCCTGGGTCGGCTCTTATTGGGAGTAGACAATGCGTTGGGTGGTGGTCTACTCCCCGTGTTCCAGGACATGTTTTGGATACATCCCTGGAGGCCTATAAAAGCCTGGGACTACAGGTGTTCAGGGGGCATGGTCTGCTATTGCAAGTGGAGCAGCAGTGGAGCCAAGGTGAAGGGCTCTTACCCCCAGAGGCTTAGGAGAAACCGGAACCAGTAAGAGACTGGCAAGCCAATGCGGTTGTGGTGCTGTGCAGAAGGCACAGAGCCCTGGTAGTTGAGGGCTAAACGAGTATAAGTTTAGTTAGTGGCCTGACGGCCTGAGGTTTTTGTTTATCCTGTGTACTGCTGTACATTTAATCCAATGCCTGGAAAAATAAAACTGGCTGACGCCAGATTGAAACCGAAGACTGTGTCGGAGTTCCATCCGTTTTACCAAAGACAGTGTTCCCGGGAGCTAAAGACCCCTAAGACTGTCCAAGATGGCGGCTGGACGAGTGTGAGTCTTACAATAGGCAGACTAAGAGTAGAAAGTTTCTATATAGGTAAACCAATGACAGTGATTCTCTTCATAGGGAGACCAAGGGTAGAGAACCTCTACATAGGCAGACTAAGAGTAGAGAGTCTCTAAATAGGGAGACCAATGGTAGAGATTCTTTAGATAGGGAGACCAAGGCTAGAGAACCTCTATATAGGCAGACCAAGGACTATCGCTGTAGTTTGTTTTATTCATAGGAGTCTTATCATTGTTTATCTCTGCTCAGTCTTCTGCTTTGGGTCATGAATTAACACAACCTTTGGATTCTTAGATGCCAGATTAAAGGCATTTCACAGTACAGCTATTTTTGTTTTAGTAGTTATGAAAGCCTGTACATTGCATATGCATGTATTGTTAATCCTGAGATTTCTGTTACATGAATCGAACTGTAAAGCTGCAGTGAAGACTGACATTTACACAGGCACTAGAATAAAAGAGAACGAAGATGGTTGAAGTTAAATTGCTGTGAAAAAGCAGGTGGTTATCTCTCTGGACATCAAATTAACATTCAAGTGTTAGTCTATTTTGTTTTGTTTTTTTTAAATGAAAAAAGCTTTGTTACTCACTGAAATATTCAGGACCCTCTGGATCTGGTCCTTTAAAGTGTTTTTCCATCTGGCTGTTTCACAGAGCCTACTCTTCACAGCTAGATTCAGGCTCCCACTTTCTGTTCAGGCAGTGGGCAGTTCTACAGACAGTGACTTACATTTCAGCTCTGCTATTCCTAGCTGAGCCTGTTAGAGGGACATTGGTGATGGCAGGGTTTTCACAGCAGGGCAGAATGCTAAAGTGGTTTACTTGGTTAAGGTTTATCAGAAAGAAACATAAACAGGCTCCTGTGTTGCTAATAACACACAGCATGGAGTGACATCACCATCCTGGCCAGCGCTGCTAGAGCAGAGTAAGGTGGTCAGTAACTAGAGAAACTTATGTAAACAGGCAAGAGATAATATCTGCTCTAGCTCTGAAAGGAAGCCAAATCAGTAATGTATTTAGTAGTAGCCTTTTTTTTTTACCTTTGCCTACACTTCTAAAAGTAATCAATGTGGTGAGAATACCCCTCTTAGAGGGTTATCTGATTTAAATCTTTTTTTTTCAAATAGTCTGTTAGAGTATTCTGAATCTAAGAAGCCCTGCGATATCTCCTGACATGCCTATTTTAGTAAATCCTTGTGTTCCCTGTGAAAAAACAATTCTGCATAATCTTCTCTTATAACTCTATGTTGTGCTGTTCCTTTTTTATTCCTCCTAGAAATGTATTACTGAATCAATCAGATGGGTGTTACCATTTCAGTTTTCAAGGGGGTGTATCCCTGCACACACTGACTGACAGTACTGATTGGACAATTTCATACTGGGGAGGATCTGACAGATGGGATCTGTCAGATTTAGAATACATTTCTAGAAGAAATAACAGAGGAACAGCACAACACAGAGTTATAAGAGAAGATGCTGAAGAATTATTTCCCATGGAATAAAAATATTTATTAAAACAGACCTGCCAAGAGATGTCACAGGTCATCTTTAATAACATTACATTGGATGGATGCACTGCAGGTTTTCTACAGGGGATATGTGCAGAAAATCTGCAGAATGTTATAGAAGCCGGAAAGTGGATGCGATTTTAAAATATCTCATCCAGATGCTGTAAACAATTTATGTGCATTTTAAATCTGCAAATTGACAATTTGTGTTATAGATAGTCTGTAGATTCGATGCAGAATTCCCACGCAACTGTGGATTTCAAGTACCTTGAGCTTTTTTAATATTAACAAATTCTGTCCTAAAATCCATAACAATTCTGCACCATTAGGTAAAGAGCTGCCACTGTGACTTTATCTTCAGAATTGCTGTCTTTTGTGGAAACACCCATAGAGGGGACATCCTCATTTTAAGGATATGTTCACATGGGGCTGAAATGCTGTGGATTACTTGCAGCACATTTTAATGAGAAATGCAAAAAAAAAAAAAGTCAGTCTTTTTAAAATCTGTGGTTGCATATTTTGCTGCGGATTTCTAGCATTCAGAGACATTTGGTGTCCCCCAATAAAATCAGTTAAATTCTATACCTCAAGTCAATTTCCATTAGCTTGTGGATGAGATTCTTTTGTTACGTGAATGCTGCAACTAAAAACTACGTGAATAATCGAATGTATCCGCCCCTTTAAAAAACAGAATTGATACAAATGGCATATCTCTTCTGAGGACAAAATACTTATGTGATTAATATGGATAACCCATTGATTTCTGTGAACCTCATGTAATGTTTTATCTCTCCTGTAGGGATGCTGCAGGGAAGGTGACGCTTCTTTACAGGTTCTACTGCAGATACCCTATGACTGGCTCTAATATAAGTTCTGCCAAAACCGCAGTGGTAGCGGGTTTCCCCACAGGCCCTCACATACTGCGCAGCTGAAGCTGTATTACAAACACCCATCAATGCAGCGATCAGAGCAGGCTCAGCCCTCAGCTTAGAGATGGAATCTAATAAACTGCCTAGCATGGCATAAGTGTAATACACAGCAACACATTAATGTATTACTAAGTGTTATAAAAGTAATCAAGTGATCATATAGTCAAGTTCTATAGTTGGACGAAGAAAGAATAAAAAAAAGTATGAACATATAAAAAACAAACACAAAACCCTTGTTTTCCTCATAAAAACATTTTATTTCGTATAATAAAATGAACATGAGAATGTGCACACAATAAGTATTACTGCATCTGTAGCACTTCAGTCTGAAAAAATGTTAAATGTTGAGTTATTTAATCTGTATGGTAAAAAATGCAAAAATTTGTTTATAAAACCATGCCACAATTGTATTTTTTGTCCATCAGCTTCACAAAATAAAAAAGTGATCAAGAACTCTTAATACCCCATGTCATGCCAGCAACTCGCACTGTCAGCAGGTGCCAACCTACTCACCATGCTCGCCGTGCAGCTACCCTCATCGTTAGGACATCATGGGGTAGCTGCCATTCCCTATTCTCCATATAGCTGGTTCATACACCTTGTAGCTACTGCTCTGTTCACCTGTCCATAGGGATGTGCGGCCAGACTTTGCAGGGACTTAACCTCTTGGTGTCCATCAGTTTCTGGCTTCCCCAGCCCACCCACTGCAAGCTGGGGCTTTATTAGGCAGCTCCTCCCTTCAGCCCTGCAAGAACCTCAGTTCCTAATGGCTTCCTGTAATGACTTCCTGTTGGCGTCTAGTTCAGTTCCCTGCCATAGTATTGTGCATTTTGTCTGCTATTCTCGGTAATACCCGGTGAGCTCTGGGCAACTGCCACTGCCGGGAACTGTTCTGAGGTCGCACCTGGTGGCTATTGGGGTAAGCCAACGTCACCAGGAAAAGCTCTGTGAAGTTACCCATTAGTCACTTAGTCACACCCCCTTTGAGCAAGTCCAGTACACAATAGGATCCACAACCCACTGTCTGTAACAACTCATATTAGTAAAAGAAAACATCAATGTATCCTGCAGATAAAAAGCCATTATATGGCTCCAATAACAGAAAAATGTAGTGTGTTTTAGTGCCCAGTATAATTTAATAATGTAAGGAGGGGCCTGTAAAAGTAGATGTACAACTTAAAATGCATATGAAGTTCCTTTTCTTCATTTGGTAATTTTAATTATTTAAATAGTTGCCAAAGAGAAAATCCTTTAGGGTGCTTTCACATGGAGGATTTTTTTGTGTGTTTTTTTTTTTGCAAAATATACGCATTTAAATGCTGGCCTTCTGCCGAAAAATTTCATCCCAAAAAAGCACCAAAGAAAATTTAGAATGGCAATCGTTCTAACGAATGGAATTCATTTTAAAATTTTAGGAAAACTTCGGGTTTGGAAAGAAGTCGAACTTTGGGGGACTTCGGGGGGGAAGAAATGTGCTTTTGATTAAAAAAGGCTGAGAGCACATGGCGCACATGGGGCAAAGCACTCTGGGAGGGGAAGGGCTAGCCTGCATGACAAGTGCAGAGGTGAACCAAACAAGACCGGGGGGATTTTGGACGTCACCGCACTATATAAGACCGAGCGCGACGCCCGGGGCTCACACTCCTCTCCTGGCTCACAGGGAAGGGCGCCGCGCTGATAGCTCTTAGAAGAATTTATTTTTATATACGTTTTTTTGGGGGTCTCAGCTTGTCCAGGACTGTTCCTTAAATTTTTTAATTTTGATTTTTTGGGGTATTGGATCTAAACCGTGTGCTCCACTGCAGCGCAAACATTTTAATATCCAAGTGGGATCTAAGCCATTCCTGTTGATTCATTTAAAAAACAGCGTTTTTTAAATACAAAACCCCTTCATTTTTGGCTGCCAATTCTATTGCGCAATTTACATCCAGGGGGTTAATTAAGCGTTGTTTTTTCTGGTGTCTGACCCCAAGAAAACCCTCTTTTTCAACGCCAAAATATATACATTTTTCCTTAGCCTAATTCACAACAAAGGTTAATTTCAACTGTATCTCTTGTTTGTGGGGAGAAAACCGCAAATTTAACACCAAAAAAGCTACATTTTGTGCGGCTCAATTCTTTTGGCGCAATTTCATCCCGGGGGAATTAAACGTTGTTTTGGGTGCCGACCCCAAGAAACCGTCTTTTTCAACGCCAAAATATATAAATTTTTCCTGTAGCCTAATTCACAAGCAAAGGTTAATTACAACTGTATCCTCTTGTTGTTGGCGTAGAAAACACGCAATTGTAACACGCTACAAAGCTACTATTTTGTGGAGCTAATTCTTTGGCGCAATTTACATCCAGGGTTAATTATGCCGTCTGTTTGCAGTAGGTGTGCTGACAAAAATAACCGTCTTTTTCAACGCCAAAATATATACATTTATTCCAGTAGCCTAATTCAGTCCGAAGGTTAATGTAAGCCTGTATTGTTGCTATGTTACATTTATAAAACACACCGTGTTTTTAAAACTACACATACAAGTAAAATTTTTCCTGCATTTGTGGAGCGCAAATTTTATATCCAAGGTTACCCCAAGCTTGTTACTTGGTTCATTTGGAGTCAAAAACAGGGTGTATATTTACATACCCTTCCGTGTGTCCTTTTTTTTTTTTTTTGGAGCCATAATACTGCTCTATGTACCCTGCATTCATGGCTATTTGCTGTTGTTTATTACAGTACATCACTACATTTGTCCCTGAAGAGACTTGTTGGTGGGCCCTAAACATGATGGGATCTCCTGTATGATTTACCACGTAAGGTAAGACTTGAGTCTATATGGGTAAGCCTCTATAGCCGTTAGGGTCCCAGCCCTTTTTCCGTGGCGAGTGCTCTAACGATCTACAACTACACCGGGTTGAGACCTCCCAGTGACTCGTCAAAGTTAGTAGTTATCAATGCTCCGTTTCTTCATTGGCAGCTTATATGTGGTTTTTGATTATATGTATTTCGATGCTCAGTCGCATAATATTTTTAAATTGTGAGAGAAAAAGTTAAATTATTATATGCACACCAAGTATCAGCGCACGTCCATTCTTTGGTTCTCTGTGTGGCGAAGAACAACACGTGGCATTGGTAACCGCTACAAAGCTACTATTTTGTGGAGCTCAATTCTTGGCGCAATTTACATCCATGGGTTTAATTTAGAGCCGTTGTTTTGCTGGTGAACTGACAAAAAGAAACCGTCTTTTTCAACGCCAAAATATATACATTTTTTCCTGAACCTAATTCATTCCGAAGGTTAATTAAGCTGTTTGTGCTTTTACATTTATAAAACACACAGTGATTGTTAAACGACACATACAATAAATTTTTCCTTGGCCCTTTGTGGAGCCAATTTATATCCAAGGGTTACCCAAGCTTTTACTGGGTTCATTTGAGTCAAAAACAGGTGAATATTTATCATATAACAGATATCATATCCAAACAGTGTCTTACATTTTTAGAACAAACAGTATGTCAGAACAGAAGAGGGTGGCAGGCTCCACCTGCGAGTGGCAGTGGCACAAACATTCCTGGAACAGGCCCATGTCGCAGCATACAGCAAGTGACGTCCCGCAGCAAGGGTACACTCTTTGAGGCCACAACTGCCGCTGTCATCCTAGCGCACTGTGTGTTGTTCAGTCAGCCCAAGGGTTCTTGATTGGTTGACTACAAGGTCATCCTACTTCCTCCCAGAAGACATCTGACAACCCATCCACGAGTCGGTGGGAACCTCAACACAACCATTAGTTGGCATGGCCCGGAGTGGTTATCAGCGTCCCTCACCTGTCCTCAGCCCTCCTCTTACCCATCCGTTCCCTCAGCGCATAGATCTACATATGAGGGTCTGGGCACCAGCACCACTACATAGCGAGGTGATGAACGAACTTTGAGAGGCAGTCAGCAGCTCATACTTGGGCAGCCGAACAAATTATGTGGGGCCCAATATCCCCTGCTTCTTGCGAGTACGGTCGGCACAATGTATAGTATGTGGAGAGTGCATTGGGATGGTCATGTTGGAAGAGGACGCTCTCGCATACCAAGACCGTGATGAGGACAGCAGAGACGATGACACACAAATATGATTGAAGTAAGCCGACCGCACTTGGAGCCTGGTGAGGCAAGGGCTTTCATCATCGTCAGGGGTGAGACAGAGGTCGTCAGCTTGCGCATCAGGCAGCTGCGCAGGCCCGCATAGTGGTCCGAGTGGCCGTGATTCAGTCAGGGGATAGCAGCAGTGTGGAGGTCTTGAGCCCAAGCGGCCACCGGGTAAAAAACCCTCATCACAGGTCCAAGAAAGTAGTAGCACAGGGGCTCAGCGAGGCAGCGGCGTCAGTATTACTCAGTTGCGGGAGCGTAGCGCGGTAAAATCCGATACTCGGTTACGGTGGTGGCAGTTCTTTTCAAAGACACCGGAGGAGGCGCGAAATGGTATATGTAGAATCTGTGTGGCAGAAAGTGAAGCGTGGCCATGGAGCTAACGGATGGCACCAGGCCCTGCTCAACACATGCAAGCGTCACATCCGGTGCCTGGGAGAAACGTGGCTCAGATGTGGTGGTCCGATCACTGCCGTGCCGCGCAACAGCAGCAGCAGCAGCGCCCAGTGGCACGCTTTGCCATTACGCCAGTCCAAGGCTCCACCACCTCTGCCGAAGGGAGCTGTTTCGTCATTGACATGGCATCTCCCTGTCCAGATGCTCCTGCTCCTCGCTACTCATGGCACCAGCAGTGCGTTTCAGCGAGGCGATTGCAAAAGAGACTACAGTATGCGTCCAACCATCCTTAAGGTTGCAGCAGCTGACCGTTTGCTCCTGTCCAAGTTGTTGGTACAGCATCCCCTGCCCTTTCCAAATTGGAGACTCTGTCACCGTTCAGAGAACTAATGTGCTGTGCCGAGCCGAGATGGAGAGTTCCGAAGCCGTAATTTATTTTCCAAAAAGGCAGTACCACACTCATAAATATTATTCTGAATAGGGTAGGAAAAAGAAAATAAAAAAAAAAAAAAAAAAAAAAAAAAAGACCTAGAAGGTGGGTGCAGACCCTTGAGCTAATCGGTTTTGTTCCAAGGTGCACGGCAGCGCGTACGTCTGGGAGCTGTAACTACGGTCAGGGCCAGTACATCTCCTTTACGGCCCACTGGTGAATGGAGCTTTCCAGCCCAGCACACCAACAACTTGGCGCAGGAGACGCCATGCTTTTCTCCTCCACGTTGTCAAACTTGCTGCACCTTCCCTGCGCCATGTCCGCACTCCTCCTCGCACCACCACCCACCATCTCAGCCTCCACAAGAACTGCTCCATCATACCACATGTGTAGGGCACAGGCGTGTGTCCACGCAGTTCTATCTACCCTGGCTTGCCTTCAGGCGAACGAAGTCACACAGGGGAGTGAACTGCTCCAGCGTCATCAGTCAAGGAAATCGATGTGTGGCTTTGCCGCAGCGCCAACTGCAAATCCGGAACCATTGTGACTGACCAATGGTGAGGCACATGTTTCCGCCAGCTACCGATGAGGGATGTGACCCAAGCGCCCTGCATGGCGCACGTGTTCCATCTGGATGTGAAAACGTCTAGCAGTCATCCACCGTTCGTCAGAACATTTCGAAATGGCCAGGAACTGTGCTTACGCACTTTATCCATTCGTACCAAAGCCAGGAGCACACCCTCCTCTAGTTGCAGCGGCAGAACGGCGCATCGCCCCAACACAACACAGATACTATGTTTCCCACCCGCTGAATTTCCGAGCCTGCACATATTGGACCGACTGTAATGAACAGAGAAATGCCATTAACGATTTTTGATGATCCAGCCAGACAGAAGTTACCTCTCCCTCTGTGTATCTTTGATGTCACCAGTGGCAGCTCATGCGTGACAGCCTGCAGTTTGTAGAGTCCATTCGAGAAGGCGACGTTATTTGGTCAGTCGCCAGGACTAACTACGGATGAATAACAATCATTCCACTGCTTCGAAATCCTGGGAACAGATGCTAAAAATCTGTAGCCAGGTCAGATGACTGAGACGTTGGCGACTTACATCTCGGCGGCCACATTAGGTCCGTTGGGACTGAAATGAGGAGTAGAGGAGGACATTGGACAGAGAGCATTGCTCTTGTGAAATGTAGTGGAATTTTACCCAGTGACAAGCAGCGGAGGATCATGAGCAGCTGAGAGGTGGATGGAGATGAGGAAGACGAGGCATATGACCCCCAAGCACCGTGGCAGTATATAGTGAAATGAGGCAGTTGATAGCCCTTCGTAGTCACTTGGCAAATGTCCCGGCAGGCAAGCAAATTATTTTTGGGCCTGTGCTAGTGACAGCCGAAGAGTCAGCATTCCGCAGAGGGTATGACTTCTCTCTCCACCCTATTGACCCTCGGCTACCGTCCAAAATGGTAGCCTTTTTCCTCCCACTTATTTGAGAAGGTGAAAAGACAAACCTCAAATACTATAAGGAAATCCTCCGTAATCAGTTGGCTGCTGCCTATTGCGGCATCGTCCCTCCCCTGACAGTTCTGTACCGTGGGGTTCCTCAGACACGCTCTACGGTACAATTGCCGCATCTGCTGTGGGGAAGGTGGTGGGGGGTATGGAGCAGTACCAGCTCCATCATTAGTAACTAAGTCTGGAAGTCACTGTGATGAGCAGCTCCTCACCACCCGCCTAGTGAGGAGGTCGTCCGCCAGCAGCAGCAAGCTAGAACCTGGGAGCAGTCCCTGAACCAACAGGTATTGTGGCGCTACTTGGTACAGCACTCTTCCCACCCTCGAGATAGAAATCGCTGGACTACTGGGCAGCCAAAACTGATTTTTTGCCGCAACTGTTGCCTGAGTTTTGCAGTGAGCAGCCAGCCCTGCCGCCAGTTAGTGTGGCATCAGAGCGGTTTTTCAGTGGCGGGTGCGGTGGCCATCTTTAGCCCCAGAGGAGAACACGCTAGTCCATGGGAAATGTGGAACGACTGACCCTTTGTCAAGATGAATCAGGCATGGATCGGCCAGGATTTCACACACACCATGCTTAGGCGTCAGTCGTGTGTTCATCCTACCTGCCTCAGCCACTAATTCAGATGCGCCACCCACCTTATCCACACATCTGCTGACAGTTTCTCCATCTGCCTACCTCCATCTTTACCAGTTACTGGTATTGCCACCACCCACCTCACACTCAGTTCATTGTGCCACTCCTATGACCTCATCTGCTGCTCGCTGGCTGTTGCCGTAACAACCACACTTGTGACATTGTGCCAACTGTCTGACCGTCATGCTGCTGCTGTGGGCTCGCTGCCATTTCCTCCACAGCTGTTCCCATTTTTCCACTCGCCTGACCTCTATGCTGCTTGCCGGCCGGTGACCTCCTGCTCTCAGTCATTGTGCCACTGCTGTTGCTTCCTCCTGTTTTGCCACCATCCAGATGTCATTGTGCCACTGCCTGATCACATGCTGCTCCGCTGTCTGTGACCCCCACACTGTGTGATTGTGCCACTCTGTGGCCTAATACTGTTTAGCCGCCTCCAGAATGTCATGGTCCCACTGCCTGATCACATGCTGCTGCTGTCGTGACCTCCACACTGTTGTGATTTGACATTCTGTGGCTTGTTTTATTTTTATTTCTTTCCTCCTGTTTTGCCACCCTCCAGAATGTCATTGCCACTCTTCCTGACCTCATACTGCAGGCCGCCGTGACCTCTGCACTCAGTCATTGTGCAACTCTGTGGCTTCCTCTAGTTTTGCCACCATCCGAACATAAAGTCAAAGTCCCCCTGCCTGCCCTCATGCTAGTCAGGTGCTGTGTCCGCCGTCACCCGCCTTGGACCACACTCTTTGCACTGATGTTGCCACCTGAGGCTCTCAGCTTGTATTTTTATTTCCATCTTGTCTGCTGGCGTGAACTTTAATCAGCTACAATCCGCTTGAGTTTTTTGGTCATTATTGCCCTCTTAATTGCCCCAGCGTAATTTTAATAGTGAAGCGATACTACAGTAGCGGCGGCAGTCAACTGCGTGTTCATACAAAAACACAACATTTGTATTAAGACCAAACCAAGCTCCCTCTGCATATTTTAAGCATGGCACAAATGTGGCCTAGGGGTTAGGTTGATGAGGGGGATCTACAGCACCCTGCATGCTATGTGCAGCTTGAAATAGCTTTCTGTTTGTAAAAACGCGATTCGTGCCGAAGTAATTCGGAACGAAAAGCAAATTTTGTCGGGAAAATTCGGCGAAGTGACCGACTCGAATTTTTGAGAAATTCGCCCATCTCTAAATATTATATTAGGTATTAGGAATAAGCAATATTCCTAATACAAAAGATTAATAGATATCTAACATCACATTTGCCTTTTAAATAACCTTGCAACATGCTGATATTACAAAGTGTTTTTTTTCTCTATTAAAAATACAGATAATACTTAATTTCCACAACGTTGACAGGAGTAATCCCTTAAACATGCACCTGCGAAGCCCTATTTTACAGCATCCCGCTCTCCACCCATGTCCAGCCTGTGGCAAATGTTTGATACACTGTGAAGTCAAAGATTTACACTAATAATTTGCAGCAACTTCAAAGAACAGGGACTATGTCAAAGCAGACATTTAATTGCTCTTCAGGATTCTTAGGCGTAGACGCCCTCAGCCCTCCAAGACAGGTAATTAGGAGTAATGATGCTCACCTGCACTCTGCTCACCAAGTGCAACACAGGGATTTTTATCACAACGGACTCTCTCTAGCCAACAAGCTGAGAAGGCTTATAAAATGATGGCTCAATCCTCTGGAAGAAGAATTCACTTCACTGGAAAGTGTGAATGAAAACCTACTGAAATATTTAGCAGGGAACAGAACAGAAAGGGTGGAATAATGGAATTAGGGAAGGCTGGAGAAAACATCAAGCTGGAATGTAGAGATTCACCACTACAAATAAGATAAAGCATGGAATTTCCAAAATCCTGCCTACAATACAACCAGACGGAAGCAAGTCATGCAATTTGAATTTGAGCATTAACAATACATTGACATACAGATTTAGCAGAGCTGAGGTTGTGATTTGATATGCTCATTATATCACAAGGAGGAGAGGAAAAGATCCTAGTTTGTAGTGGGAGGCCTTCTAGTTACTTGAATTGCGACTGATTTACTAACATAAAGAAAAAAAAGAGACAATAAGTAACATCAACTGCAATCTGGTGGTGTTCAGCAGATTAATAGCCCAGGGAATAGGGCACACTACATTAATTCTCCACTGCTCATGAAAGTGCCTTATTGCATTTTCTGCAGGTTTCTATAGATCTGCAGGTCAAGCTACTCAGTGATCTAATCATCTCGTCTTCAAGGTGAACAAAACACACAATTAAATGGCATACTGAGTTTTGCTACATCAGTAAATATAACAGTTCTCCAAAAAGGAACAATTTGATTGAAAGGATTCGTTATGTTGCAATATATAAGATGTTTGCAGAGGAACTTGGAAGTCTATTGTGTACTGTGTATGTGTGACAAGGAGGCTTTACACTGTTTGATAGTGTCATGTTATATCCGATTGCCACAGTGGACAGTAGTGGATCAACAAAATAAAGACTGGAGCTAGCGCAGACACCATGAAGGGTAATTAACTGAGTTGGGATAAATGCAGAAGTGCATCTTGAAGCTCCTGGGTCTTATTGAAAAATCTCAACTACTATGTAGCACTATTCTAGCTGACAAAAGAATCCATGACAGAATACTGAGAGACGCAAATGAATGTCAAGGAGGTCTATTGAGCGCCACTGGATCCTATATACAATGCATGGAGAATTGCTTTGTGGCACCTCTCTAGATGCCAATGTTTCCTGGCTCGAGCTGATCACTCAGCTTCCTGTTCTTGCAATCCACTGATCATATACGTTACCGTATGGAGAGGGCAGTTTTGACTATGCAGCTGTACCTCCAAAGGACGCAGCAGGGCCGCCATCAGAAATTTTGGGGCCCCATACAGCTGGAGCGTCTGCCCCCCCCCCCCCCGGCCTCCCTTGTAGGCAGAATATTCCCCCCCCCCCTGTAGATTATGGCCCCCTTGTAGGCAGAATAGTCCCCCCCTGTAGGCAAAATAGTCCCCCCTGTAGGCAGAATAGGCAGAATAGTCCCCCCCCCAGTCTTTGGGGCCCCCTGTAAGCATATCCCCCCCCCCCCCCCAGTCATTAGGGCCCCCTGTAGGCATAGTTCCCCCCCCCCAGTCATTAGGGCCCCCTGTAGGCATAGTTCCCCCCCCCAGTCATTAGGGCCCCCTGTAGGCATAGTTCCCCCCCCAGTATTAGGCCCCCTGTAGACATAGTTTCCCCCCCCCCTCCAGTATTAGGGTCCCGATACAGCCGTCGGGTTGGGGAAGAGGGCCCCTCACCTCACACGCACCCAGGGGGGGCCCCCCCAATCACAAATGCAGCCAAGGAAGAGGGGGGGAGGGCCCCCCACAGTAATGGCAGGGATAGTG
This sequence comes from Phyllomedusa bahiana, assembly GCA_025379985.1. Classification (NCBI taxonomy): domain Eukaryota; kingdom Metazoa; phylum Chordata; class Amphibia; order Anura; family Hylidae; genus Phyllomedusa; species Phyllomedusa bahiana. Next base: position 68,389 of record JAODAL010011528.1, read on the forward strand.
GGCTAGGTTAGGAAAGGGGGGCCCCCCACACTCATTGTATGGTGCCGTGCCGCACCACGAGCTCTGAGAGGAGGTCCCGGCTCCCGGCACAGCTACGCTCAAGAAATCTTCTACTTACATGCTTGCGCCAGAGCCGCCCCTCCTCCTCTGTCTCCGACTCTCTGCCGCCGCCGCTGTGTACTGTGCCCAGCGGCGGGATGCGGAACAATTTGAATTCGTGAGGCTCCGCCTCCGAGGGGCGGGGCCTCACGGAGTCAAATTATTCCGCATCCCGCCCACAGAGGAGGACGGCCCGGCTCTGGCTACAGTGCGCGCAGGCATGTAAGTACAAGAATCCTGGAGCGCAGCTGTGCCGGGAGTGCGGGCCTCCTCCCAGCACCGTTCCGCCCCGCTCGGACGGCCCTACAGTGCTGTATTTAGCTGAAGGTGCCATAGCGGAGGCGGAGCGGGCCCTGGAGGCGGAGCGCGGGCCCCTCCCGCCTCCTGGCGCCGCTGTCCCCAGCGCCGACGCTCACCACCAGCCACCACCGGGCCCCGTGTAGAGCGCGGCGCTCGGCTGCGCCGCGCTCTACTGTTCTATGTGAAATAAGAGGGCCTGCTTGAAGCGGGCCCCCTTATCTCTCCGTGCCCCATACGGGAGTACCCCCTGTACACCGTGTATGGCGGCCCTGGGAAGCAGAGTTCTGTTTATGACTGAGCAGGGTGTCCAGTCAGGAAAGTAGCACTAGCATTGTGGCTCTGCAGCTCAGAAGCTTGCCTTAACCTGAAAGGTTGCTGCCACACAGATTTACTGAGCTCTAGCCTCCAAAGCAGCACTCTGGGAATTTGTTTCTATCCTACTGGTACCTTAGATAAGTTAAAGAACAGCTCTTAAGTTTCTCACTGGTGGATTTTTTTGGAAAGTTAAAAGTTAAATTCTGGTGGTCCTAAACTGCACCCCTGCACTGCTATGCAGCTTAAGGGGAACAGTAGCTACTCCCCTGAGTAAGTGCACAATATTGACCTCCAGCATTGCTGGATTTATTTTAAAGCAGTATCACGTTACATCACCTTTCTATGCTGTTTCATGTGACCCTATAGGAATACGTTACACACATTACCATTACTCTGATATACTATTATATTAGTATTCTCTGGCACAGTCTTTAGGCCCCATGCACACACAAGTTTTTTTTCTCATAGATTCTGTGTCACTACAAGGTACACCGCAAGGCACTTTGACTCTGTATAGCAGGCTCTATAGCTGTATAGCAGTATTTATTTACAACAAAAAATAACCAGTAATAAATTGTGTGATATATTTAGCCTTGTCCCTTACATGTCACATAACCAGATTACAAACGGCTCAGATCTTCCATAAATATGGTTGATGTCACTTGTGCCATTTTTTAACACATTTATTCCCTTTTGCTGGTGCTTTTCATTTGATATATGTGCCCTTGTGACTTGTGCCATCGATGTCTCATTTTAATTCTATAACCTCTTATTTAATGCAGCTGAACAAGATAATTGTATCTGTTTCAATATTAGATACTTCCCGTTGAGACATTTTTTTGGATATGGCAATTTCTGCCAACTCTGAGAGTTCAGTTGAAGGCTAACTCTTCTTTTCAGCATGAGGGATTAAATATGTAAAAGAGGCCTTCTAACTAGATTTGGCACTTGGTCAAACGTTCCTCTTAACCTCCTTTGGTTGTACTATTATGTCTAATATGATGATATAATCTGTGATTTACATTATTCATTTTTCTCTTCCAGCATTAGATATACTAATTAGGCTAAATCCACAAGTGGCAAAAATGTTCCCCTGCTCATCACATCGCAAATCCACATTCTTTAGTTTAGTGTGGATTTTGCTGTAGATTCACCACAGACTTCATCCCTGATATATTGAAGTGGGTGAAATCCAAGAGGACAATCTAGAGCAGAATAAGCATTACTGTGGATCTGAAAATTAGATTTCTAAGAAGAAAGTGTCAGCAGTGCTTGGTTACGATTTGTAATATCCCATGCACTTGCTGGCTGCTGAAATTGGTGGATGTTTTTCTGCGCAAATCTACAGTATTTTCATTATTAGTGACTTTAGCCCTATGCTGCTCCTTCCGCTGATTACCTATGGCTAGGAATGCCGCAGATTGTTTTATGTTACCCCATGCACACAATGTCTTGTTATTATTATACATGCCCATAAAGTCATAGGAATCATGAAACTGTGACAAAGATCCTGGAATCTACCAGTCCTAGCTTTCCACCCATTCATTAGGGCCCTGAAATTAGCACAGTAGTAGTAAGCTGTATGGTGGAACAAGTCATCTCTGCTGCACCAAACTATGTAGCCATAGACACCCTATGTGTTGCCATATGATGATGATAGTTACGAATTATGGGGCTTTCCATTATAGAAGCTATGTTTCTAGAGAAGAATAGCTCTGTAATATTATACCTCCCAAGTGTCCCTCTTTTGGAGGTACAGTCCCTATTTTTAACCCATGTCCCTCTCTGCTCTCTGAATATCCCTCTTTATCACATGGGAAATATATTAATAAACTTACTTTAATGTTCCAACAATTCCGTCTGGCTCCTAATTGTATATTAGACTGCAACTTAAATATCATGTTTTGAAATTTAGACTTGAAAATGTTAATATTCTGATATTTGTATTAAAATTTTAATAAAATCTTATATATCATTGAGCATTACAAATTGGATCCTTTACATGGTAAACTCTAGGGGTGACATTTATAAAAACTGTCTAAGGTTAAGACTATCTTTGTTGCCCATAGCAACCAATCAGAGCTCCCCTTTCATTTTTTCAGAGCACTATATGTAATGAAAGGGGAGCTCTGACTGGTTGCTACGGGCAACAAAGAAAGTCTTAGATCTAGACAGTTTTCATACATAAGACCCGTGACCCTTTTAGACCATCTTTAATGTCGGGAGTTATGTTATATGGTTTCCATTGTCATAACTGTAGTAATGTTAGAATTGATATAACTACATAACTATCTGGTACTTTACATATTATAGAAGTTAGGCTCTATTCACACTTTGGTATAGACTATACAATTTGCATCAAAATATTTGTGCAAATGCCTTACACCCCATTTATTATGTATTTTAGACTGTTTTCAGACACTTCTCTGACATAAGAGTCAAGGAAGCGCCGGACCCGGTGCAGCTGGGGGGAGGCGCCGCATGACCACGCACGCAGGAACGTGCGGGGTCACGGAGGGAGGAAATGGGTGTGGCCGACGGGTGGTGCAGCTGCACGGGAGGAAGTTCCCCTCAGTCGCGCGGCGTGCATCACGAGAGTCGGAAGCAGCGCACCCAGGGGCGTTGCTAGGGTCCTAAAACATCCGGGGCTCGGACCCTTTGTGTTTTTCTGGGTAGGGCTGGGTTCACACGACATTTTTCGCGCCTCATTGTGAACTGCGGATGTTTTTTTACAGAGAAAAACCTTCTGTTCCTGTCACTAATTTTCTGCACATCCCACACAGATCCCGTCCATCTCCTCAGCAGTCACTGTACAGTAAAAATCACCAATGACAAATTTACTTTTTCAGAACTTCTCACCTTCATATGACAATACCCCTAAACAGTCACCAAAACATCCACCTACACATGGAGCAAATCTACCAGACAAGTGATTGTTACTAAAACCCTCCTACAAAAGCAGGACCCCAAACTATTACTACTTAAGGCTCAAATAATCCTGCCAGACCCTGACTGAACGCAACCCCCACATGTGACTATCCACTGCACACAGGCCCTAGAGACATATATTACCGCCATACAGGGACCAGATAGTGGTAGATACTAGTTGTATGTAGGCTCTGCAGACATATAAGTGATTACACTGCAGTTACCTTTAGTGACTCACCGGAGACGTCTTTTCTGATCAGCGTCGTTCACTTTCCCTTTTCTTCTCCATCCGGTTCACACCTTCATGCTGATTGCTCCCGGCCAATACTCGTCCCTGCAGATTTGGACACAAATATCTTAGAATCCTCACATTTCCAGCAACTCCTAAATTATAGGTATAGCAGTCCCCTCAGTTAGGTATATAGGGGCACTGAAGCAGTATATGGGGCCACAGGCAGATATATGGGGCCACAGGCAGGTACATAGGGGCACCGAGGCAGTATATGGAGCCACAGGCAGTATATGGGGGCACTGAGGCAGTATATAGGGGCCACAAGAAGGTATATAGGGGCACAGGGGCTGAATATAGGGGCACTGAGGCGGTATTAGGGGTCACTGAGGCAGTATATGGGGGCCACAGGCAGGGATATGGGGCCACAGGCAGGGATATGGGGCCACAGGCAGGCATATAGGGGCACAGGCAGGGATATGGAGGCCACAGGCAGTATATGGGGGCCACAGGCAGGGATATGGGGGCCACAGGCAGGCATAGGGGGGCACAGGCAGGCATATAGGGGCACAGGCAGTATATGGGGGCCACAGGCAGGGATATGGGGGCCACAGGCAGGGATATGGGGCCACGGGCAGTATATGGGGGCCACAGGCAGGCGAATGGGGGCCACAGGCAGGCATATAGGGGCACAGGCAGGCATATAGGGGCACAGGCAGGCATATGGTGGGCACAGGCAGGCATATAGGGGCACAGGCAGGATATGGGGGCCACAGGCAGGGATATGGGGCCACAGGCAGTATATGGGGGCCACAGGCAGGCATATGGTGGGCACAGGCAGGCATATAGGGCACAGGCAGGCATATGGTGGCCACAGGCAGGCATATAGGGGCACAGGCAGGCATATAGGGGCACAGGCAGGCATATAGGGGCCCAGGCAGGGATATGGGGGCCACAGGCAGGGATTTGGGGGCCACAGACAGGGATAGGGGGCCACAGGCAGGCATTATAGGGGCACTGAGGCAGGTAAACGCTTTAAAAATAACAACATTAATACTCACCTTAACTCCCCCGGCGAGCGCGCTCCGTCCTCTTCAGCCCGCGCTCCTCCGGCAGCTCCTCGGGCGCACAGCCTGTGACGCGCTGTGCGCCCGAGGAGAGGCAGCGCGCAATGACATCACATCATCGCGACGCTGCCGGCTGAGCCGCACGGGGCCGCGGCGGGTCCTCAGCGCTGTGAGGACCCGGAGGCCCCGCTGTGTCAGACCTGCGGGTCCGACACTGTCTGCGGGGCAGGGAGCGCTCGCTCTCTGCTCCGCAGAAGCCCTCAGCTGTGTGTGCGTCCAGCGGACGCACATGCAGCTGAAGAGCCAGTCGGTGCTCCCAGCCCACAGCAGCGGCCTGGAGCCCGGGCGACTCGGGGCACAGGGTGTTTTATTCGGGGCCCGAGCCCCGAATAAAACAGCCTAGCGACACCCCTGAGCGCACCCCTCCCGCTCGACTACTGCGACTATGGCAGAGGTGCAAGCTTTGCTGGAGCATCTGCGGGCTGCGGCTGAGACGCAGGGGCAGGCATGGCTGCAGGGGGAAGTGAGTGCCCTCTTGGGGGAGAGGGATGAGGGAGCTGCTGATGTCCCTGTGGGGAGGTCTGGGCGTAGAGCGCGGCCTCCCCAGCGACTTAGCCCAGACACCACGCCTAGGGCCCGCCACAGCCGTAGGAGCCCCTCCGGGGACCCTCCGGTCTGTGGGCCGCGTGTAGTTGCGCCAGTCGGTGGGTGGGTTCGTCGGGGGACGCCCGATCACGGCGTACGGCAGGGCTGCGGTCAGTGGTGGTCGCCCCTTCCGGCGGTGCGGCGGAGGATGCGGCGGTCCGGCCTGATGATGTGCCAGTCAGGGGAGCTGCCAGTCTGCGGGAGGACGACGGGTCTCGGGCACAGAGCGCAGGGAGTGACCTATGGGGAGCGCGCGGGCAGTGGTCGGCTGGTCCTTCCGGTTAAGGCCTGGATTTGGCTAGAAGGAGGAGCGACAGGGGGTCGCAGTGTGAGTCACCTGGCCCCTTGGGTGGGTGGGCTTTGGCAGGTTCAGTGGACACATCGCAGCACCGGGAATTTCCAGTTATGGCTGGCGGGTCCACAGCCCCCGCGCCGCCTGGTGAATATGCTTTGTCCTCTGTTTTCCCTTTAGTTACAGTTGGGGACGCTGGGGGGCAGAGGGATGTGCTTGTTGCAGCTCAGGAGGTATCGTACGGTCCCACTGGGGTTGATGTAGCAGAGTTTAGGGCATTGGCGAGTTCTGTAAAAGAGTTGGTGGGTCTCTTGGAGGGGGGCGTTATGGGACCAGCGGTTGTGTCACCGGTAGCGGCTTGGGTTCAGCCGGAGTTGCCGGCTGCATTGGTTACGTTGGCAACCGGAGTGAGTTCGGGGGGTGAACAGCCTGTGGTGGCAGTGACAGCGGGGGCGGCGGACAATGAGCAGGAGAGTGATGGGGTACGTCTTTGATGACTGAGCAAAAGGGGAGGTCTACATCTGCTTTGAGGGCCTGCTGGGGGCTCATCTAAAGCAGGAGGTGCGTGAAAAGATCTGGAGGGATGAGTATGTGGAGATTTGTTCGCTGCTCCCTCTATAAAAATTCAATCTGGATATGGGGAGGAAAGAGGAGACGAAGAAGTAGGTTGAGGAGAAGCGTCGGTGGAGGCTTATTCCTCAAACCTTTACGAACTGGCTTCAGGCTTTTGCGATCCTGGCCAGTGTGGTGGGGAGAATTGCTTTTTGGATATATGGACGCCATCGGGGAGGCTCATCGGGTTTATGGGGGTATGGCATGGTGGCAATACGATGAGCAGTTTAGGCAGAGGAAGGCGGTGCGTCCGAGTATCTGGTGGGACCATAAGGATATTGGTCTCTGGCTTCGGGTGATGACACCCTCGCGGGTTGGGCAGCCCTTTGGGGGGGGGGGCGGCCCGTCTGGCCTGGGGAACTCTAGTGCTGGGTCCGGGAGTGCAGGGACGAGGGGAGGCCAGAAGGGGTTATGCTGGCAGTTTAACGATGGGCTCTGTAAATACGGGGCGAGTTGCAGGTTCAAGCATATCTGCTCCGTGTGTAGCGGTACCTCGCATGGAGCCGCCAAGTGTTTTAAGAAGGGTAGAGGAAAGGATCAGGCCAGTAATAGCCAGGGGGCGGACTCCAGTGAAGGTCCAAGAGATGGAACCGTATCTAAGTAGGTACGGGGATGTAGGGGCGGCGGTTTTGTTAAGGGAGGGGTTTGCGAGCGGTTTTCGGATACCGGCTCCAGATCATGAGGTTCCTAGTAAGACAAGGAACTTGAAATTGGCTTATGAACACCCGGGGGTGGTTGAAGAGAAGTTGACGAAGGAGGTTTTGTTGGACAGGATGGCAGGCCCGTTTTGTTCTCCCCCGTTTCCGGACTTGATTGTGTCTCTTTTGGGTGTTGTACCAAAGAAAGAGCCAAATAAGTTCCGGCTAATACATCACTTGTCGTTTCCGAAGGGGCAGTCGGTGAACGATGGGATCTCTCCGGATTTATGTTCGGTTGTTTACACGTCATTTGATGCTGCTTTACGTTTGGTTTGTTTGAGGGCGAGGGGGGCTTTGATGGCAAAAACTGATGTAGAATCCGCGTTTCGTTTATTGCCGGTTCACCCGGAGAGTTTGAGACTGTTGGGTTGTTGTTGGAATGAGGAATACTATGTGGATCGTTGCCTTCCGATGGGATGTTCCATCTCATGCGCTTATTTCAAGCATTTAGTTCATTCTTGGAGTGGGTCGTTAGGGACGTGTCGGTTTGCAGTCAGTCATACATTATTTGGATGACTTCTTTTGTGTGGGTCCTGCTAATTCCGAGATTTGTCTGTCTTTGTTGAGGACTATTGAGTGGGTGATGGGCTGTTTTGGTGTCCCGTTGGCGCCGGAAAAGACGATGGGTCCGTCCACGTTCCTGAGTTTTCTAGGGATCTGCATCGACTCGAGGGATCTGCATTGGATCAGTCAGGATGGAATGTAGATTGCCTGAGGATAAGCTGGCTTCATTGCAGGAGATGGTGCGGCATTCCTCTCGTTTGAGGAGGATTCCGTTGAGAGATTTGCAATCGCTCCTGGGTAAGCTCAATTTCGCTTGTCGCATAATGCCGATGTATCGGGTGTTCTGTCGGCGTCTTGCGAGGGCGGGGTTCCGCGCCCCCCACCATTTTGTGTGGTTGAATGGGGAGCTTAGAGAGGATTTGTTGGTCTGGGATGAGTTTCTGAGCCGTTACAATGGACGGTCCATTATCCTGGGCGACGCGGTTTCAAACATGGATGTGGAGGTTTTCACTGATGCGGCTGGCGGGGAAGGTTTTGGGGCGTATTGGGGGGGTCAGTGGTGTGTTGGCACTTGGCCTCTGGCTTGGGTTGGGTCAGGCTGGGTGAGGAATCTCACGCTGCTGGAGTTGTTTCCCGTTGTGGTGGTGGTGGAGCTGTGGGGGAATTGGTTTTGGGACAGGAGAATTCGTTTTCACTATGACAATCTGGGGGTGGTGCAGGTCATCAACAGCTTGTCGGGATCCTTGCCTCCGGTGATTCGATTGTTGAGGCATTTTGTTTTGCGATGCCTGCCTTTGAATGCTTGCGTGGTGGCGGAGCATGTGCCAGGTGTTAGTAATTCCATTGCCGATTCTCTCTCTCATCTGCAGTGGGATCGGTTCCGCACCTTGGCTCCGGAGGCAGCGAGCAATGGCGAAGAGTGTCTGGGTTGACTTTGGAGCGTGGTTGGCGAGACGCAGGACACTTGATTCGAGGGTCATTGGCCAATAGGACCCGGTCAGCTTACGAGGCGGCATCGGCATGGAGCTTGTGAGTGGATTGGGTGCGCGCTTTGGGGAGTGTGGTTTCCTACAATAATACCGTGGGGGCTTTGTTATGTTAGTTGGCTTGGGCAGAACAGGAGGGTTGGTCGATTTCCAGGGTGTCACGTTTCTTCGCTGCGTTGGCTTTTGGTTTTTAAGCTTCGGAGGCAGCAGGATGTCACCAAGGATTTTGTGGTGAGTCGTGCTCTGAGGGGGTTTCGAGTTGGTAAGGGCACTAGGGATGGGCGTCGCCCTGTGGTTTTTCGCCTGTTGGAAAGGTTGATGGCAGTGTTGGAGTTGGTTTGCCATAGTTATTTTGAGGTGGCCTTGTTTCAATTAGCTTTCTCTTTTGCCTTTTTTGGGGCCCTGCGCATTGGGGAATTGGTTTCTCCTAGTAGGTCAACAGGAGGTGGCTTGTTGGCAGTGGATGTCGTCGGGTTTGGCGATAGGGTGGAGTTTGTGGTCTGGCAGTCAAAGACCAATAGGTTAGGTAGGGGGCGTAGAGTGGTTCTGGGCCGGGTTGCGGGGGCCAGATCATGTCCAGTCAAGTATTTGGAGGTGTTTTTGGGATTGAGATGGGTGAATTCAGTTCCACTGCTCTGCCATGAAGCCGGGTCCTTTTTTTCTAGATATCAGTTTTCATCGGTGTTTAGGCGATGTTTAGCGGTTTTGGGGTTGGATCCGAGTAATTTCGCCCCACATTCATTCAGAATTGGGGCAGTGACGGAAGCGGCTAGTTTGGGTTTTAGGCCGGAGCTGGTGAAGAAGATTGGGAGGTGGGAGTCGGACCGATTTAATTTGTACCCCACTTGGTTTAGAATGGTATGGTGTTTGCCATTCTTGTAGAAGTGTTATTGTTTGTCTCGCACCACCTGTTTTTCTATTTCCGTTTTTCTATTTCTATTCTAGCACCGGGCGCCTGTTTAGTGTGGATTCTGGGGCACTCGTTCGTCCATTGGGGCGCAGAACGTGCGGACGTTTGGCTGGATGGAAGACATCTGGGTTTTACGCGGGATATTGCGGTCCTGCGGTGATTGGGCGCAGAGGCATGCTGTGGTTCAATCTGTTGGCCGAAATTCTCAGGTTTACGGCGCTTGATAGACCTCCTCGGGTTTTGGTTATGCATGTAGGGGGTAATGATTTGGGGTTGAAGTCTGGACAGGAGTTGAGGCGTGAAATTAAGTCGGATTTGTTAATATTGTGGGTCATGTTTCCACGTATGGTAGTGGTATGGTCGGATATGGTGTATCGGCACCGCTGGAGAGGCGCCAGGTCAGTGGAGCGCCTGAATAAGGCGCGGGTGAAGGCGAATAGGGCTGTGGCAGGTTTTGTGGCCAGAATTGGCGGAGTGGTGGTGCGTTCTTAGGGATTTGGAGTCTGGTGAGGGGAGTTTTTGGCTGAATGACGGTGTGCATTTAAATGCGGTGGAGCTGGACATTTGGGCGTTGGGCCTACAAGAAGGGATTAAAAGGGCATTGGGGCTGGTGGGGGGTTCGCATGAATGAGGTGGCATGTCATGCTCCCTTTGGCGTTAGGGGTCCTTGGAGTTGGTGGAACAAATTGGTGTGAGGGAGTCAGAAGGAGGTTGATTCCCTCAGTTGATGGTGGATTCGGTTTGGTCTGGCGAAGGTGGGGCTCCTGCAGGGTATAGTCCCTGGGAGTCGGGAGTTGATTTAGCCTTTATCCTGGCTTCAGTGCCCTCGAGCCTGTGGTCGCGGCTGGGGTTAATGGGTGGAAATTATTACTGGTTCGCCAGATCTCCTAGCTCCAAGGACCTCTGCCCCAATGTTGGTTGGTTGGTACTTGTCGTACCTGTGTGGGCTGGTCTGTAAGTCGTTACAGGTCAATTAAGTGTATGTTAAGGATGGGTTTATGCACAACGGTTTTGTGCTATGTTTTTGTATGTTTTCTAGGTTTTATATGTGTTTAATAAAATGGCTGCTGTGGCCAATTCAATCCAACCTTTTGTCCTGTGTTTTGTTTAGGTGGCGAAGTGGGGGTGAATGGTGGGGAAATGGGACAAGTAAAGTTGGAGGTGGTAAGGGGACAGCGGCCATGTGGTTATTAGGAGGTAAAAAGGTAATGGGCACGGACTCTGAGTTGCATTAGGGTCATGGCTTAACCACAAGGAATGTGGTTTTATGAATATGGGTGTGGTTTGACATGTGATGTCATGTGCCAAAAACTGCACCAAAATTTTGGCTTAATTAGTGGCATAAATTAAGCCAACTAATATAAAGTGTAAACTTAACCTTGACAAGAGGGGTGAAACTCAGGCTCGTAGGCCATATTTGTCCCGCAGTGCAATTATATTTGGCCCGCGAGTAACAGCCCAGGCAGCAGGGGCGTTGCTAGGGTCCCAAAACATCCGGGGCTCAGGCCCTCTGTGTTACATTTTGCTCAGTAGGGCTGGGTTCACATGCATTTTTCCCTCCACATTGTGAACTGCAGATGTATTTTTACAGAGAAAAAAACTTCTGTTCCTGTCACTAATTTTCTGCATATTCCATATAGATCCTACCCATCTCCTCAGCAGTCACTGTACAATAAAAATCAGCGCTGACAAATTTGCATTTTCAAAATCACTCACCTCCGTTTGACAGTGTAATACCTTATAAGCAACAGTCACCAAATAATACACCTATACATGATTGTTACTAAAAAAAACTCCTCCTACAAAACCAAGACCCATAACTTGTACTACTTAAGGAACAAATAATACTGCCAGACCATAACAAAACGCGACCACCATATGTGACTACCAGTTGTACACAGGCTCTGAAGACGCATACTAACACCATACAAGGACCATATAGTGGTAGAAACTAGTTGTATGTAGGCACTCTGCAGAAATATAAGTGATTACACTGAAGTTACATTTGGTGACTCACAGGAGGCGTCTTTTCTAATCGGAGTCGTTCACTTTCCCTTCTCTTCTCCATCCGGCCCAGAACGCCATGATGACTTCTCCTTTCCACAGAATTTACAAAACAGACATCTTTCTGTATCAGCGCTTCTCTACCAATTTCTACCTATGTACAAACTCCCAATCTATAGTGCCCCAAATGGCAAGTATTACACCCTTGTGCCCCAAACGGCCATGGGGCTCCCATTTGTGCACCAAGTTTTAGTCTTGTTTTGTAAACCAATATAGGAAGTACTGTAGTTAACTTCCCTAAGACAGTATGTAGGTACACCCCCAAACTAAGTTGGCAGTCATCAATTAGTTTGGTGTATAGTGCCCCATTAGGTAGGTAAATTATAGGTCCCACAATAGGTAGGTATCTCGATCCCCTATTAAGTAGATAGGTAGCTATATAGGCCTCCCCAATAAGTAGAAATATAGATCCCTATTATGAAGTTATATAGGCCCCCTGTAGGTAAATATTTGCCCCCTCTTGCCCCCTGTAGACAGGTTGTTGTCCCCTTTAGCCAGATTGTTGCCCCCTTTAGCCAGATTGTTGCCCCTTTAGCCAGGTAGATGCCCCCGTTAACCAGATTGTGGCCCCCTTACCTGATGAAAATAAAATAAAAAAAACCTACTCATCTCACCATAGTCCGCACGTCCAGGTCCTAGAGCTGGTGAACGGTCACACTGCTTACGCCGTCACGCAGGGCCCGGGATCTCCTGGCAGAGACTGCCGGCTACAGAGATCCAGCGTCGCAGGGGGCATGGTGAAAGCCATGTGTCAGGCCCCCTGCAACGCTGAGGTGTATGTACATACAGGGAGAAGGCAGGATGGTAACGATCCATCCTGCCTACTCCATGACTCTGACTGTGTGGTCTTTGTAAAACAGCCATGCAGTCAGAGAGATCGGCGGGCAAGGCGGGCGGTGCCCACACCTAGGAGCGGCCCTGGTGCTCCAGGCCCACAGCAGCAGCCTGGAGCCAACCGAGATTCGGGGCACAGGCAGTTTTATCTAGGGCTTGTGCCTCAGATAAAATTGCCTAGCGATGCCCCTGCCAGGCAGTATACACAGGAGAAGAGAAAAAAGCTAGAAACTGTCATTACAGTGCTCTCACTCAGTCTATTCCACCCTCAGAGCAGAGAAGCGACCAGGTGGCAGGGGAAACAACTCAGAAAGCAGGACAAGACAATTGACAAGATAAGAAGAGCTCACAGGGAGAAACAGGATCTGGGGTCTCAACACTCAACCCTTCCATCTCGTTATGAGCCCGAACATCTCTGTAGGCAACAGGGTACTCCAAATGGAGACGTGTAGCAGATAAGTAGCACTGTGAAAACCACAGGAGACAGTGAGTTAACGGACTGCAGTAAGTATAAATTAAGGGGGTACTGGACTTTTTCTATGGCCCTTAGAGTGTACCAGGACATAAGGCAGTGCGAAAATCAAGTTTACCTTTTGAAAATATTAATCATTATATCTCAGTGGAAGGAAAAGCTAAATCAATTTGAGACATTTTTCAATAAATATCAAGGTTGGCCCACAAATTTGTCCAAGGTTGGCCCACTGTATATTTGAGTTTATCAACACTATAATAAATCTCACACATGTTAGACTGTTTAGACAATATCTGTGCATTAGACAGTATTAATAACTCTGCTCTGTTTTTTTCTTTCCATCATAGATATATGTCTGGAGTATTCCCAATGTACACTTCTGATGTATACCCTTTTTTCTAAGTTTTTCTACAGTTTTAAAGTGTTACAGTTTGTCCTAAAAGTGGGACTTATATGTTGTTAAATAAATAAGAAGAAACGATTTGAAAGTATTTTTGCCATATTTGCATTGGACGTACTTCTGAGGAAAGGCTGTAATGTGATCTTTGGCCTTGTACAGACATACAGTAACATACATAGCAGATACAGGCTGATGAAGCCACGTTAGTGGCTAGCTGCATACATTTGAAACCATACCTCCATGTGGCCGCAATTTTGCCTGCAGACAGCTGCTGAATCACGTGGCCCCAGATTTATAGTAGAAAAAAAAGTACTGCATGCAGCGTCATCTTTCACTGTATCTATATAGGAAATTACAGCAGATTATGCTCTCCTATTCAGTACATGGATATATTCGTCATACATTGAATGTCAAATAAAACAGAAAATGTAAATAAAATATTATTCAGTAACATGCTCTAAATAATGTATATGATTCAATAAGTTAATCGGAAATGTTATAGCTACATTATATATATGCTCCTTCCTATTGAAATGCTCTACATACTATGTAGGCGTTATACATTAAATTGAGGCTATTATTATCATTATATTAAAACCTGTGAAGATCAATAGCAAAAAATAAGCTATGAAAACCAAAAATAACAAAATTGAGAAAAATCAAACATGATAGGCGACAATTAGGGAACAGAATGAGAAGGCATGAATGAAGAAATGACAATCAGTCAAGAGAGGCAAAGACGGGCGGGAATCCTGTTATTTACCAGCTCTGTAGCAGTCTGCCTTTGTTGCTGCGCTGAGGTCTTGCCATGAGAATTATTGTATCAAGACAACTACCAGGAAACCTGCCCACTGCAAATACAAAATAATTAAACTGTATAATACAAATGTCAGAAAGAAAACATGGGGAACTTGCATGGAAACGCATTACAAAGGTTACAACTCAGAAGCAGTAAAGCTGAACCGGCACGTTGCATCTTTAATATCAGCTTTATTGGTTGCATCAAGTAATACCAAATTTATCATTAATGGAAAGCAGGAACGCTGTGAATTTAATTTATAACCCTTTATCTTCCAACTGGACTAGGCAAAGACAGTTACAGAATAGACCACCACCTGAAACAACACTGATAAGAGGTCCTGCTGAAGAAAGGAGCCTCTATCAGTAATGCGTAGAGGAGGGCTGGGTCCACACACTGAAATAATGTTGTATTCGGATTAGGCTTCTTTGCACATTTTTCCAAAATTGCTGCATTTTTGGCACGAGACTACTAAACACAAGACTACTGTAAAGTGTGAAAGGAGCCTAGTTGTCGTATCTTAACATGAGACAAATAAGGGCTGTTTGATTGTGTTTATTTATAACACAATATCCTCGTGTCATCCAGATTAGATTATGGTGCATGTGTTCCTGTAGTCCTCATTCTCTTAAACCTTAGCTATAGACATCATATACAGACTCATCATGCAAATTCTGGCTTCAAGCAAATGTAGGCACAAAAAAGGCAATTATTCCCGGGTTATATTTCAAAATGCTTACACGGTAATTCAGTAATTGCAAAATATGGGTGTGGTTCAGCAGAATTTAGCATGATTTTAAACAATTGAAATTGCAAAGCAAATACCACCATACAGCACTAAAATAATGACATTGTGGCCCAATTAATGTACCATACCATGCCAAAACAATACCATCATAGAGTGCTAAATAAAAATGACCTATAGTACTAAGATAATACTAAAATTCTTTGTCCAGTGATAAAAAACACCACAATGATGTACTGTATTTGAATAATGATGTATTTTTAGGACTTGTTCACACAGCGTTTTCACTCCGTGTTACAAGCGCTTTTTTAGATCCATCTCAGGGACTGACAGGAAGGACCCAGAGATGGATCTAAACAATTAGCACTGACTTTATCACTGCGGGCTATGAGGAAGATGCAGCGGCGTTCACATGAGAGATCGCCGCTGCGTGTTTCAATAGTGCAGCTCAGCTCCGTCTTTGAAAGAATTGCATGTCAGCCCTCAAGCTGAGATAATATTTTTTCTTTATCACACACCATGTATGTAAACAACACTAAATACATACCTACAGTGTTGGATTGCGGTGCCTAGGGCCCACAGGTGGAGTTGATTCTATGGGCCTGTCAGTTAAAACGTTTCTGGCCCACTGGTGGTATTTTGGGGGCCCAGCTTTCAGATATTGACTGTAAATGACTGTACATGTCTCCTAAACCTTACCACCTATTTTTGCCTCTCTTTCTCTGCTTTTTTGCCTCTCCTAAAGATGCATATACATTTAAAATACACCCCAGGTCTACAATGTTCAGGGGCCCACCAGGGTTTATTTTATATATACACCCAAAATACACATTATCTTTATATCAAATATAGTTACAGTGTATTCACATCAGTGCAGCTACCATAAAGGTGATTGCCATCACACTAGTGTGGGATAGTGGGACAGCCTCCTTGTGATTTCTAAGTAAAGCCCAGGCATGACAGTTGTAAAATGTTTCTTTGTATTCTACTGTTTGGCCACAAGATGCCGCTAGGTCCTGTTTCCAGTATATGCAAATGAGGGACATGGTATAAGACTGGCACATGTAGCAGCCATTTTGAGAAGCTGCTGTGATTCTGAGGAGAACCGACAGAGACAGTTGAGCTAAAGGAGCCAAGATTCACAGTCGTTCCAGGGACAGAGGAGAGCCTGACTGTCTATACAGACGCCATCGCAGAGGGAGAGAGAGAACTCCTGGACAAGAAGGACAAGCTGCCAAGATAGAGCGGACTGTCTGCAGCCGGCCATCCATTCCATCCATCTGCACCTGAGAACAGGAATAAAAGCCATTTTTAAGGACCTCGGGGCGGATCATGCACCCAACGATTCAGGACGTGAAAAGGGCCTATTTTTATTTTAATTAGTTTAGCTCATTACGCCAAAGGGGGGTTTCCCAAAACATCCTCCGTTCGACTTGGAATTTACTAGGCACCATTTGCACTTAACCGTTCTACTTAAAGGGAAATTTTGGTGTCACGGGTGGTTTGGGGGGAATGGGAAAAACTTTTAAAGCTGTGTAACGCTTTGCTGCACCCCGAGCCCCTGCAACGCCACCAACAAAATTGTTCCCTTTGGTGATTACGGATTAAAAGGTAAGGGGTTATCGGCCTTTCCAAACCCCAGGGTTAGGAAAAAGTTACCAGGCATCCAAGAGTAACTTCTGGCGGCGCCTGTGCGCACGGGCCCAGGATATATTTTTAAATTTGTGTTTGGGGGATCTGCCCCAACTTGTTCCAGAAAATTCGTAAAACAAACCGTTGTTGAGCTGGTTTTTTGGAGCCTGTTTTTTGGTCCTACTTCGCTGATTCCGAAAACCTGCCCCTTACTGGGCTTACACAAGCGTATACACTTGGGAGCCAACACTAGTGGAAATTCACTGCTCATAAATTTATAAACTTGCCATTACCTGTTTGATGACTGGGCCATGTTTAGCCTTAAAAACTATAAATTACTTTGCACTGAAACTGCAATTTGTACCTTTTTAATGGTTCATTTCGTTTCTGGATGCAAAATTAAAGTACTCATTATTAGGGATGAGCGATTATAATCGACAAATTGAAATCGCACGGTTTTTTAGGTTATCGAAAATTTCCGATCCGCGCTATTTTGGGTGAGAACTGCGCATAATCATTCTACGCCCTTTTTTTGGCCTTCCTTCTTTTGGGGGCCCAGCAATCAGCTTTAGAGCATAGAGCGGGGTGAGCTGGGTGGCGACCATGACGTAATTGTAGGGTTTGTCATTGCTGGAAAAATCAATGACCTTGTTTTGCATAGAACATTTTTCCTGTCATCATAAAGTGTTGTTTCTTTTCAAGCTAGCTCTTCCAAAACACCAGCCCGCTCAGAAACACAGTTCTCTTTTAAACATACAGACAACTATGCTTTTTGCTGTCAACATTAGAACATAGGAATTAAGAATTTCATTTTATTATTATGTAAGACTTTTAAAGAAGCATCTAGCGCTGTACAACCGCGAGAGGTGTGGGGGGGAAGGAGGGTGTGGGGGGCGAACACAGGGCAAAAAAAGGGAAACTTTTGAAAAATATATATTGTTCAGCCCAGACTCTGCTTTGGGCCTTTCTTTAAATGGGTTTTTTTTTAAACCAGTTTTTTGGGCCCGCACACCTCGCAAACCCGAGGTAAAATATTACCTTTTTTTTTTTTGTGCAGCCCAAATTTTTTTTTCAATAACCCCCCCTTGTTTCTTAAAATTAGGGGGACAAAATTTGCTAGTAATTGCAGGTGTAAATTTTTAAAGGAGAAAACCCACCTTTTAAATTTTCCGAAAAAATTTTAAATACCGAAATACTCGAGTATAAGGCCCCACCCAGTTTTAAATTCAGGCACCCTTTCTTTTTTCAAAAAAAAAACCGGGAAAAACTCCAACTTCTTTTTGAGAGCTATATTTTTCATTTTCTAAAATTTCCCAAAAATCCCCGCGCCCTATTACATTTATACACCTTTAAAAAGAAAACCATTTTTCTAAAGAAGGTCTCATCTAAGGGCCGAAAAAGTTCTTTAAATTTTGGGCTACAATTTTTTTTGGAAAAAAAATTTATACATTGAAAAAAAGATCGATACGGGGATTTACATTATGGATAATGTCCCCCAATAGGCATTTTAAGGGAAAATTTTAAAGGGCCCCCAACAGGTATAAGGCTTGGAAAAGGGAGAATTTAAAGTCCCCCAAAAGGCAATTTAATGGGCCCCCATAGGAAAATATAGGCGGGAAAAAGGGCATTTAAATCCCCCCCTAGGGCGGTTATAAGGGATTAAAGCAGTTTAAAGTCCCCCCTAAAGGCCAGTTAGGGAGCTATATGTCCCCCTTTGGCAGGCCCAAAGGCAGGTAATTGCCCCCATAGGCAGGGAAGGTCCCCATGGGAGGGTATAAAAAAGGTAAGGCCCGTTTTTTTGGGGTTTTATAAGGGTTGGGATAAAAGGGAAATATAGGGCCCCCTAGCAGGCTATAGGCAAGGAATTTTCCCCCCCTAAAGGCCCCGGGTATATTCAGGGAATAGGCCCCCTAGGCAAGGTTTTACAGGGAATAGCGTACTAGGCCCCGGGATAAGGTTCCCCCCCAACAGCTAAGGCTTGGGATAGGTCCCCTAGGGAGGCTAAGGCAGGGAAGGGAGGGGATTGAAGTAAATTCCCAAAATTAAAATTTTTAAAAAACGGTTTTTTCACTTTGGTGGGAGCCCATTTTTTGTTCAAAGACCCCCCTTGTACTTATGTCCCGGGAAAAAACAAAAAAATTTTTATTAAAAATTTCAGGGGGTTTTTTTCATAGGGCAAAACCCACCTTTTTTATCCCTATAAAAAATTTTTTTTAGGGGTTTTTTCCCCTTTGGGGCAGCCCCCTTTTTTGATAAAGGAAAAAGGTTCCCCCCTAGGGCATTCTATAGGGGAGGTTAAAGGAATGATTTTTAAAAACGAAAAAAACAACCACTTACCTGGGTTTTCCCCCCCTGCTCCCCACCGGGGCCCCTCCGCCCCCGGGGGTTCTCAGGGACCGGCGGGGGGGGTTACCCCACGCCACCTTTGGGAAAAATCCGGACAACCGCAGTCCGGGGGGGCCCCGTTCCACTGCTAGCAGGAGGGGCTCGACCGCTCCACATGGTATCCACCTTGTGCCTCCGGGAAAGGGGTTCGCTAAAAGGGGGGAAAAGAATTTGCTACCGCCCTGGGCCACCACCCTTGCCCGGGTCCTTTCAGCTACTCGGCCTTTTCAAGTTTTTTGGGGCCCCCGAGGGGTTTTCCCTTAACTGAAGCGTCCCCGGGCAGTTTTCAAAGGGCCAAACGCAGCGCCCGAGCGCCCACAGTGACTCGCGAAAAAGCCGAGGGGGGGATTTTTCAACAAAACTTTTTGTAGCTGGGAAAAAATCGGGTTAAAAAACCCCAGTATAAACGGTTGGGGGTTTTTTCCCCTTTTGGGCACAGCCCATTTTTTTTTCAAAAACCCCACCTTGTACTTATATCCCGGATACAGAAAATTTGCTAAATAATTGGGAGGTGTATTTTTTAGTCCCCAAACCCCCCTTTTAAATTTTCTGATAAAAAATTTAAAAAAGCTGTTTTTTCACTTTGATGCGGGGCCCCGTTTTTTTTCAAAAAACCACCATGTACTTAAATTTGGGAAAACAGAAATTTTGTGGTTTAAATGCTGGGTTGTAAAATTTTATTTGGGTGCAAAAAACCCCCCTTTTGTTATCCCCTAAAAACTTTTTAAATTTGCTGTATTGCAAATTTGGTTCGCCCCCTTTTTTTTCAAAAAGCCACCTTGTACTTCAAATTTGGGTACAAAATTTTGGTTTTAAATGTTGGGTTTTTTCAAATTGGGGGCAAAAAAAACCCCAGTTTGTTTTTCCCCAAACTTTTAAATAGCTGTATTTTTAACCCGGGGTTTCGGCCCCCCATTTTTTTTTTAATAGCCCGTTTAAGACAAAATTTTTAAAAGAAAAAAAATTTTTTTTACAACTGTTCTTTGTTGTCAATGTCTGCAAAAAAAGCAATTTTTTCATCCTTAACTTCTGAAATTTTTTATTTCGGGCCGGGGGAAAAACTCATTTTTGGGCGCAGGGTGGGGCACTTGAATGATATTTTTGGTTTAAAACCTATCAATTCCCCCTCCTACGCGGGGTTGTAAAATCCCGGGGGACCCGAAGGAAGGGAAAAACTGTTATTTTTGTCCTTAAAGGGTTTTTTCCACCAACCCGAAATTTTACAGGGATTCACTAAAACAATTCAGTTTCTAACCTAGTTGGGTGGGGGGAAAAATTAGGGGGATTTAAAATAGCTGTATTTGCCTTTTTCAAAAAGGGGCTTAAAAAAAATCTTCCATCCCTTCT
Organism: Phyllomedusa bahiana; assembly: GCA_025379985.1. Lineage (NCBI taxonomy): Eukaryota > Metazoa > Chordata > Amphibia > Anura > Hylidae > Phyllomedusa > Phyllomedusa bahiana. Next base: position 88,652 of record JAODAL010011528.1, read on the forward strand.
TAAATTTTATCTTTCTAACATGGAGCAAATCGGGGGTAAGCGAGAAAAAAGGGGGTTAGAATGGAGATAAGTACAGGAAATCTCTTCAGTGCTGCCGAAACACGAAAAGCCACAGATCGTGGGTTGCGGGACCGTCAGGCCTTCTCGCTGGGGTCGGGGCCCTGTGAATCTAAACACAGCGTCGCCAATCTTTTCTTCAGGGTTTAAATGCAACCTGCATACATCTTACCTCCTCGTCCTCCCAGTAAACGGCCCAAAAATTTCGTATCTCATGTCAGCTTTTTCTCCAAATAAACGAAGGCAGCCCAAATGTCAACTTTTACCCAACATTGTATAATCCATTTCTGAAACCTTTTTGATGCAAAATGGGGTTTGGGGGCCAAAGGGCTTTTTCCAAAGCAAGGGGCCCAAAAGGAGTTTTGTCTGCCTAAAGCCCAATCGTGTTGCCATCAGAAGAAAAGGAAGCCTCAATCGCAAAAATCCCCGGGGTCGGCAATGCGGCATTTCTTTTGTTGACCGCACCCAGGATCAGAATGTCGGATGAGGAAGTAAACCTGTGTTATTAAAGAAGCCTTTGGGCCAATTTTTTTTCCTTTTTTTTGGGGGTTTACTGGGGGAGGGGTGGGTGGCCCTGGGTTTCCCCCAAAAAAAAAAGGGGGGTTTGTAATTATTAAAAGGGTTTTTTTAATTTTGGGGCATCACGTGCCCAGAAAAACCAGCCCTGTTTAAATTTAAATTTTCTTGGAGACCGTAACACACGTCGGGGGCTGTGGACGCCTTCGAATGAGACCGACGCGGCTGGTACAAAACTTTGTGCCAGGCAAGGGGTGGCAATAACGGGCGAAATCTGCTGCCGCCCTTAAGATCGGGAGGCTGGAGCACATTCCCCTTTCCTGGCAATTTCATGAACCTTGTCGTCCCGAAATTCCAAAGCGTACCCCGGGGTTGGGGCTGCCCGCTGAGGAAGGCTCGAGGTCTGACTCACACTTCCGCTGTTCGACCCTTAGCGTCCACTCGGGCCCCCCCGTCAAACCCCTCATTGTTGACTGGGAAAATTCGGGAAAATTCCCCCCTCCAAAAGCTCCAGCGTTGTGCAAAACACGCAATCCATTACCAGTAGGAAATACACATCCTGACAAGCAGGGGGCGGACCTCGGGGGGGTTTTGGCCAACCCAAGTGGAGGCAGGTGAAAGAAACCCCCGCACCATCCCTTCCAGTTTTTGTAGAACCACCAAAAAAGGTCAGTGCGGCAAAGCCCTTTCACATAGAAATTTTGTGATCTTTGTTCTGGAACGTCGTTGGACACCTTTAAACATCGGTCCCCCCAGCACGGGGGGGAGACGGGCACAGATGCGAAAGCAGCCCTTTTCTCCGTCGAATCCCACAAAGGGCCCGACATTTACTTTTTTCTTCAATAGGCTGGTTTGGGTCCAGGGCAATGCAAGCGCCTCACTCTCAGGGCATCATCTGAGGCAAGCAGGCTGTGTTTTTTTAAGCTGTGCGGAGGGAAACGGAGGGGGGAGGGGTTTCCGGCACCCCTTACTGAGTCCCTGCCTTGGAAAGAGGTTTGGGACGGATTTGAGGCGGAAAACATGAGGAAGATCATTTGTATGCCCCCCTCGACCCAAGGCTTGGGAACAAGGCCCATCCTTTAATGATGTTGGGTTTCTCCATTTCCCTCCATAATGATCCCTTGATTTAAAGGCCATCAAAATGAACAACAGTTACCGGGGGCCCACCCTCCTCGATCCCCGGTACAAAGCAAAACTCAGCACTTTCCTTCCACCCACCCAAATAGAGAGTAAAATGCAGGAATGGACACCGTGCTGATTGATCAATGGAGACATCTGTTGCGTCTGCTTCACGTTTCTTCAAATGTCACGGTGGAACAGCGTCAGCAACGTGATAGCAGTAGAGTGCCAAGTAGCCGTAGCGGCAGCAGCAGCAGGCATTGTGGCAGAAACCTAATGGGTGACCTCTGGCAATCCTTATTTACCACCTCACCAACGCATGTAATGCAGGGCACACATACAACACACAGAGATCGGCTTAAGATCATGGTGCACGACTATCTGCGTCTCAACACCGATGTTTTTGGATATGTTACGGACCCAATCGACTTCTGGGTATCCAAAATGGATGAATGGCCCGAGCTCACTCACCACGCCATAGAGGTGTTGTCCTGCCCAGCAGCCAGCATCATATCTGAGCGGACCTTCAGCACAGACAAACGCATCCGGCTTTCCACAGATAATGTGGATCGTTTGACATTCATTAAGATGAATCAGGCGTGGATCTCTGATGATGTTGTGGCCCTAATTGCCGAGGTCACCGATTAGTTGCCGGTCTACTCGGTCTACTTCACATTCCTCTTCCAAAAGTCCTCTTGAAAACTTTTTTTTAAAATGATCATTTCTTACTGCAATTTTTATTCTCAGTTCCCAAAAGTTCATTTTGCTTGTTTTGCGGTGAGGAGACTGTAAAAGACACCAAGGTTTCATGAAAAAACCGTATTCCATTTACTCACTTCATCTTTAGAATTTTTGCATTGTCAATGGTTTTGGGGTCATGGTGCTGTGAGATACAGCTACAATCATTGTCCTTTGGAACAGAAATGTGTCTTCTAAGTTGCATTTCTCCCTAACAAAATTTAACAGTGGCTGAGAAGTCATTTTTATAATTTTTTGGGTCATGCTGCTGTGAGATGCAGCTATACTACAGGTCCTATTATAAAAAAAAATGTGGTTTCTAACAGACATTTGTTCTTCACAATTGTCAAAAGTGGCTCAAGGGTGATGGTGCTGTCAAAAACAGGAATAGGTAGGACACTGTTAATGGACACATATTGTTTTTGCAAGATCTTTAACATAGCTAGCAATCCCTGTAGTGAGACAACCCATTTAATACAATTAAAAAAAAAAAGAGAAACAAAGACGTGGTGGGATTCCATCCTAAAAATGGTGGTTGAAAGACTCCTTTTTCCGTCACTTTTTAATCTGTGGGTCAGACAGGTTTAAGGGTCATGCTGCGTTCCAGGACAGGGATAGTCAATGTCCAGTTCAAGTAAAATGATGGTTCAAATAATACTGCCTTCTGGCACTTTTTAATTTGTGGGTAATGCAGGTTTAAGGGTCATGTTGTGGTACAAGACAGGGATAGTGAATAGTTTTTTTCTGTGACTCTTGTTGCCTAATTGTGTTGCCTAAGATGTAGCACGTATCCATTTGACTGTTGTGGATGTTAATTCCAGCTTCTCCAGCCCTGTTTGGGTGTATAATGAAGGTGTTGTTCCTCTCCCATAGACTTTAATGGTCATCGGCGATTATCTATTATCGGATATCGGATATCGGCATGATATTTGCCGATATCGACTATCGATCCGATGAAGATAATTGACGCAATCGCTCATCACTACTCATTACAAATCTGCAACCATTTCCCTGCTGTGGAGTTTGTGTAATACCTCTGCATAGCTGACTGTGTTGCTCATTCTGCTATAGATCTGACAGCACACTGCTTGCAGGTGCCGTCTTATTTTCTTCTCTCTTCCCTCAGTGTTAGAGAGATACCACTACTACTTTCTATGGCTAATACGGGACAACATTATACTATTAGGGAGATACCAACAAAGAGGCACTTAAAAAAACAAACAGTTCTGAATCTGACTATGGTACTCACCATAGGACCAAGGACCGATGATCGGCCTGAAACATGTAAGTTTGTGATCCTGCTTTTCATGGAATTTTAAAGTTGATAATAAAGCTACATTGGATTTTATGGAAGAAGGGCTGACATGTGACGTTTATCTTTATGGGTACCAAGAGAGAAGGTGAGGTTGTACACAGCAGATTAGAGTGCTTAAAGGGAGGAAAGCAGCCAAGTCTTCAGGCAGGGCAGATCACTCAGGCTATGTCTACACTGCAATTGACTTGAAAACAAATTACTAAAAACGTTCATGAAACTGAGTTTTCTGTCCACTGCCTGTCAATAGCAGCTGAAAAAACGGCAGTTTTTTTCCGTGATTTGCATTTTTGGCTCGTTTTTTTACACGCATTTTTTGCTTGTTTTCAAGCCTGTTTTTCAATGTATGCATAAATTAAGCCATTGGATGTAACTCCACCCTACAAAAGGGGATATAAAGCACCTCATTGCATTTATATGTGATCTTGTAGTCGTTTTACAGATTTTGGCGCTAATAAAGTTATCTCGCATTTGATGCCAAAAATACGGTTTTTTTTACGGATTTTGGCCCTAGAGTCGCTTTTTTTATGGATTTTTTGGGGCTAAGATTGCATTTTTACGGGTTTTGGGCTAATAAAGCTATCTCGCTTTTGTCGGCAAAAATACGTTTTTTTAACAGATTTTGGCCCTTAAGTCCATTTTTTTTAATGTATTTTGATGCTAAGATCTGCATTTTTATGGATTTTGGCACTAATAAAGCTATCTCGTGTTTGTCGCCAAAAATACGTTTTTTTTACACATTTTGACGCAAGAATCCTTTTTTTAGGGATTTTGGCGCTAAAATACTTTTATTAACATATTTTGGCGCTAAATAAAGTTAAGAAAGGGATTTTAGCGCCAAAATCCATAAATAAATGGATTCTGGCACCAAAATCCGTAATAAAACATATTTTTAGCGTCAGAAGCTAGATTACTTTATTAGCACCAAAATCTGTAAAGAAAAGTATTTTAGTGCCCAAAACTGTCAAAAAACGGATTCTTGCACCAAAATCCGTAAAAAAAAAAAACCCCATATTTTTAGCGTCAGAAGCGAGAGAACTTTATTAGCGGCAAAATCTGTAAAATAAAGGATTTTAGCGCCAAAATCCGTAAAAAAAAACAGATTTTTGGTGTCAGAAGCGAGATAATTTTATTAGCGGCAAAATATGTTAATAAAAGGATTCTAGCACACAAAATTTCCAATGTTAAAAAACGTATTTTTAGCATCAGAAGCTAGATAACTTTATTAGCGCAAAAATATGTTAAGAAAAGGATTTTAGTGCAAAAATCCATAAAAAAACGGATTGTGGCAACAAAATCCATTAAAAAAAAAAATCGCATTTTGAGCAAGAGAACTTTATTAGCGCCAAAATCTGTAAAAAAAAAAAAAAAAAAAAAAAAAGAGTTTTTGCACCAAAATCCGTAAAAAACGTATTTTTGGCGTCAGAAGCGAGATAAATTTATTAGCATCAAAATATGTTAAAAAAAGAATTTTGGCACCAAAATCCGTAAAAAAAACGCATTGTGGCACCAAAATCCGTAAAAAAATCGTTAGCGACCAAAGCATGATCATTTTGTTACAAAGGGTACAAAAAAAGGACACATCAGACACTTGTATGCAGATTTGATAATATATAACCTTTGTTACACCCACTATAGGTAGAATTTGGGTCTCCTGGGTGGGTTTTCATTGAAAAATTGCGGCAAAAAACACTGCGAAAACGCGCCAAAAGATATCCAGCGATTTACATAGACTCCTGTAGTAAATTTTCTGCCCGGCTCTGGCGTTTTTTAGAACATGTTGCAAAAGACGACCAGTAAAAAAACAAGCATAAAAAAGAAGCTCAGTGCAGACAGCAGGAGGTTTTTACAATAGAAGTCTATGGGAGATGTTTGCAGTCATTTTTCCAGTGTTTTTAGCAAACTAAAAACGCTGAAAAAATGGACATTTTTCTGTGCAGTGTAGACAGAGCCTCAGGGTGTACAGAGTATATCAAAGAAAAAGAACATAAACAGAAGTCAGCAGGAGGAAGAGGTTATCAAGCTCACCCATTCTCCCACCATCCATCATGTTCCCCACTCTCCATCCTCATGTGTGCTGGCCTTCCATGACATGTCTCCTTCCTGTTATGTACATCTTGTCTTTTTTAGGGCGTTTTGGCCCTTTTAAAAGGGATGAAAAAGCACTTTTTTTTTTTTTTCTGCCAAATTTTTTTAATTTCAATTTTTAATTTAAGAATGGCAACTGTGATTTTGAAAGGGTTCCATTCGTTAATTTAATTGTTCCCACTTGTCTTATCCCATGTTGGGCCCTTCCAATAACAACCTTCTTTTTTAAAACTTTGGTGAAAATAACGCTACTTTACCGACCTCAACCCTTCTGTCTACCTTCCCCGGGGTTAAAAGGGGTCTTGTTTTTTGAAATTTTTGCTTTTTAGCCTTTTGGCTCTGAGGGAAAAAAGCAATTTCTGGCAAATTTCGCCCCCCGTTGTAGGGTTTTTAAAGGCAAACGGAATTTAAAGGGTTTATCTCACTTAAAATTCTTTTATGTTAAAGGTCTTGCAAAAACAACACTTTGCAATAAATGTTCATTCTGTCCTACCTTTTCCCTAGAATCCCTTCTTGTATGAGCTGCATCTTTCCTCAGGTCGCATACTAAGACTTTTAAATCCCTATATAGGCTGCCAGCGCTGGTTCCAGCTACACCCTGGTTTCCTTTTGCCCTGTAAACCATAAACAAGCCCCTAAATTCAAAATAAAAACCAAAAACCAGGACTGGGTAAGATGAACAATGTATGAGATAAAAACCTTAAGATTTTACTTATTTCAGCCCCAGACCAAATCCAAAGCTACCCAAGTGATCCACATTACTTCAGGTAGACCTTGTATCCACAGTGTGTAAAAAAGGCCATAGCTTGCTAAGAGCTGGCCACAGAGAGCGGGGAGATAGCTGCGCATGCACAGTTCTCCCCTTTCATTTTTATGGAATTCAAATATGTTGGGCGGTATACTCTTTTTTATTCAAGCCCCCCATGTAAAATGAGGGAGTGATGCACAGGTACGGGCATCTCCAAATCCTCTTAGCAAGCTTCAAGCTACCCTCAGAAGGGATTTTGTGAAGTGGCAGTATCCTTTAATGCACCAACATTTATTTTTTTGTTTTTCTCGCAGTTTTCCATTGGTCATAACATGTTTCATTTAAAACATTTATGACAGTTTGCTTACATCTGCCCTGTTACTTCTGTTTTTCTATTCCAACACATGTACAAAAAAATATAAAAATAATGGCTATGCCAGAACTGTTACACGAAGGACAAAAACAGAGGCCGACAAACCCCAATGACTATAATGGGGATGGTCAGGTTTCCGTTCTGGTGTAAAAAAACATAAAAATTATCAGCGCATCCAAAACAATCTTAAAGAAAATGATGTAGATGCAAGCTGACATGGCTGCAAACACCAAAAAAGTAAGAAAACAATTAATATATGAACTATGTCAAAATACATTATGCTACATTTTGGATACATGAACATTTGTGGTTCTTAGAGCATATTTTTCATCAAATCTATGAGGGCTCATCAACCACTGACAAGGTGACCTCAGTTAAGATGGGAACCTGCACTAACATCTCACCTCGCTTAGTACCCTCTCAGGTCTCCATACTTTCAGGGCATGAAGATCCCAGTTACACACCTCTGTGTGGATGGGCGAAGTGTACAAACAAAATGGAGGCAGCCACTCTCCCATGCAAACAGGCCAAAAAACAAAAAAAATGATCTGCACACCCAAAACAATTTTAAAGAAAATGAGGTGCACGCTGGCGTGGCGGCAAACAATGTAAGCACAAAAACTTTTTGGATACATGTAAATTTGAGGTTTTTAGTGAACTTTTTGATCAAAACTGTGAGGGCCGTTCCTCAAATGGTGTATGTCACTTGACCAGACAAAATAGTGCAGAATGATGCGCTCTTTTTCCATCTTTTTCTATGACAGAAACTTCTAAAAGAACCTCTGATTCAGAGATGCCTTTTTTTTTTTGTAGAACTAGTTGCTCTTTCTTTTGATACCATATTTAAATGTTTTAGTTGTAAATATGTTAGTAATTTATATTAATTTATATATTTTTATGCCATTCACCAATCACTGTAAATCATGTAATAGTTATACAAGAGGTTAGTTATATATGTATACTTTTGTCACCTCGTAACTATAATATGTATACGTAATAAAATGTTTGACCTTTTCTCAGGTCAGAATGTATGTTGAAAGTTTGTTATCCACAGATGAAGATTACAATGTGCAAGTTATAATTCTGTACATAAAACCGACCTTAATGTTATCCTATTCATTTCTATAGCTGGCTGAATGGTACAGAAAATAAATCTGAGAGTGAATGATCTGATAAAGTCTTTATAATCACACAAAAGCCATGTGGGCTGGGGGTGTTCAGGTTATGAAACTAAGAATGTGACACCTCTGAATGTAAGGTCTCACACCTAATGCTACTTGTATCCATGGAGCTGTAGGAACAGGAGTATATTGCATTGTGACAATGGGAACAAGAAAGAACAGCAAAAGCCTTTCTTCAATTTGCTGAAACCTATACTCTAAGATTATTTCAAACTTCATTGTTGTACTGATCTAAGAAAGGTTAAGTCACTTCATAAATTCCCCAATCTCTCAATCACATAGCACAGATGAGGAGCTCTACTGAAGTGTCATGTGCAGAGTCAAGAAAATGACTTAATGTATTTGTAAGAGCTTGTTACTGTTGTGGATGCTGCATATGAGGCGATGTCATTACAGAAAGGATGATCTATTTATAAACCAAAAAATCCTACAGAATTTTTCATAGCAAGTCGTGTAATCCTTTCCACTAATGACATAATGGTTTGATGATTTACTTTTTTGTATTCAAACAAAGTGGTTAATGTTCTCTGACTACTCCCTATGGCTAACCCCTCTTGAAATTGTTTTGATAGAAAAAACACTGTACAGTATTAGCGCGTGTTACCCTAAAGCACAATAACGAGTGGAACACATCAGAGACCTTAAAATTACATTTAACTCATTCCAGAAATTAAAAGTCATATCCAAAATTAAAGGAAGAATATTTTACTTGGAGACAACTATTCTGTACATCCAGGTATACACACAATAATAAGAAATAAGTGTAAATTCTGAGACTAAATCATCATTCCAATCCCTTAGACAATACATGGAATGTCCATAATAGTCTGTAGAGAGAAAGAAAGCTACTGCAAGTGCAATAAGACAGCATCACATCACATTGTTTTTTGGCTATACAGTGCAGCATAGGCTATCATCAAACAATAATGTGAAGGCTCTGATGTCTGACTTGTGTCTGTTTTAGCTGATGTGCCCTGCATAGATTGTTTACCTTCTTGATTCCTTCCTAGCCTCTGATATTGTTCTCTAATGCAGCCTACATTTCCCAAGATAAGTGATGAGCGATTCGGCCAATAATCTGCTTCGAGTAGATTCCAGATTTTGGGGAATCATCTCGCCTATTTTCGATCCTCGATTGCGATCTCTGATTCCCATTAAAGTCTATGTGAGAGGAACACCAGGCTAATTTTTACACCCAAACAAGTGAGGTAAAGCTGGAATTTACATCCACAACAGTAAACTGGGTACGTGGTACATCTTAGTCAAGAACAAATTTGGCTTTCAAGAGTCACAGAAAAAATTCACAGGCAAATAATTCAATTTTTTTCCCTCAATGGCTAACCGAAAACATGAGGACGGCGTAGCCACAGCAGGTAAAGCGGTAGCAGCTGCTACGGGGCCCCTTTTGCCACAAAACAAGACACCGGTATTGGAAATGGCACATGTGAACTGGCAGGAGACCCCTATCACTTTTTGCACCAGGGACCAACAACTCGTCATATATGTTGTGGCAGCAAGAACATCCCAACGGGGAACGTGGAGGTTCAGCTGGCAGGGCCCTAGGTAAAGTGGGTGCGGCGAGAGCAAAGGCTGCCCTCAGTCATCTATTATCCGTTTCATTGCCACATGAAGGTAAATCAAATGGGGCGCCCACCCATTACTACTTCCTATTTTAAAGATATCACCGGGCCCCTTTTTGATTAGGGCCCTTGACAGGAATATTGCCCTATTGTCGCCCCTGGCATCCATTTTAAAGTAGCCTGACCCTAAAACCAGCAAATATGCCTTTATGGACCCGCAGAATAAAAATTCACAATAAGAAATTGACTATTTTAAAAAACTATTCCACCGTGGTTTGAGACTAGAAATATAAGTAATATAAATGCTGACGTGCACTCCACAACAAAGGGACACCCGTAACTCAGACTGTGGTGGCCGCTAGCGACGCAGAAATAAAATTGGGTGCTATTTCACCGTGGTTTGAGAGGAGTAATATGAATAATAAATGTAGACGTGCACCCCACAACACAGGGACAACCGAAACTCAGACTGTGGTGGCCGCTGGCAACGCAGAAATAAAATTTGGTGCTATTTCACATTGGCTTGCGAGGAGAAATATGTCTAATGCAGGATCTGCCCCCTCCCCCTCCCCCGAACTAGGCCCTCCCTCCCCCCGCAGATATGCCGTTCAGAGCACTGGATCTGTTTCCAAATCTGTAACTAATGCTAACTAGAATGCTGTAATCTTGCTGTACGCTAAGCTAACTAATCTACTAACTAATTTTCAGTAGTAAAAACGCTGGGAAAAAGTCTCTACTAGAGAGACAGCTATCTGTTCTTTTCGCTGTGTGAAAGCTAATGCCGCTGAGCAGGAAGTACAGTGACATAGATAAAATGAGGTCATGTGATTTCAGCAGCCAATGAGATCCCTACATACCTGTAATAGATAGTAGCCTCAAAGGGGCTATCCTGTCCTTGTGGGGGTTCAAATTATCTTAAAAATAACAAAAGGTGCACCGAGAAAACAATCACAACATGCCTTGTTTTCTGTGAAAAGTGCTTTCTGATTTTATTCACAAAAGGTGGTTTTTTATACCTCTTTGCAAAGAGTAGATAAGAAGCATCACATGTAGCTGGCTGTGAGGGTCTATTTGGCACGTCCTTATCTATGGACCACTCCTCACAGCTTCAGGAATGTCTGAACACAGGGTGTAACTTCTGACTAGGCGCCATCTTGGATTACACGACGATCTATATAAACTACTACAGGCAGCCATTTTGTTTAACACATTAATGACAAAAGATAACCTACC